>JACBWW010000006.1:6434492-6571139 GCA_020086605.1 Lanius collurio | reverse complement strand
GAGAGGAGAGGAGAGGAGAGGAGAGGAGAGGAGAGGAGAGGAGAGGAGAGGAGAGGAGAGGAGAGGAGAGGAGAGGAGAGGAGGTGCCGGGGCAGCCCTTGAGGGCAGTTTGTATGTGGCCATTGTTTCTCTGATTATGTCTCAAGCATCTTGAGAGACTACATCTGTTCTAAAGCTCTCTATTTATTTCCTAACAGAAATGATCTTGATGTGTAAACCTCATGCATTATCTTACGTGCAAGGTTTATTTTTGCACCGGCTTGCAAAGTTTGTTTCCATAAGATGTTGCTTCCCTTCGAGGTGCTGAGCTTCATCCCCTTTAATCCATTTAGGAATTGAGCTGCAATTCACAATGAGCTGGAGGTGATGGTAACTCCATAAACGTTAGGAAGAGTGTGTTTCTTTCCAGCACAAATCACTTCACTTGGCTAGGTCTCTGTCAACCTCATTTACAGAGGTGAAAATATTTAGCCTCTTTGGAAATCTACAAACATAAAAGCATGAGATAAGTGCTAAGTATTAGCTGAGGGATTGTAACACTTCAAAGAGACATTGCCACCATGATGGAATTTCCTTAGCAATGAGGAAAAGACATTGCTTAGAGTAGAGGAAGAAAATATAATTCCTTATGTTCACTCATTGAAAGCATAATTGTAAGTCAGCCTTGACCAGATGACATGAGAGGAAGAAATGCAGTCCCAAAAGTTGCTTAGAAATCAGTGTCACTAGCACTGACTGCTCCCAACAGTTGTTTTTCAACTGGGGACAGTAAAATTACAGTCCCTGCCATGCACACCAGCAGTGACAGATAATATAACTAAACAGCTTCTATTCTGCAAATTAAATGCAAAATTAAATGCAAGTGCTCTCAAAGGGATGGGTTTATACTCATTCAGTGAACAGTCACAGGCAATTGATTACTGAGCGTATACATTAGAAAAATTCCCTTTCTCTGCAAGCAGGTGGTTTCAACTATAGACCCTGTACTGCTGCTAGAAGGTGCACATCCTAAGACCTGTGGCGTTCTGCCATTTATGCCAATGGGAAGTCTATCCTATTATAATCACTGTGCTTATCATTGTTCGAGTCTCTGTAAAACAGACACACACACACATACCACGGGTTGGAGGAAATTACAAGCGAGCCATTATAATGATTAAGTAACCGAGCAACCTCTCGATAAGTTCCAAGTAATTTAGTTTTCCCTGGAGCCACACTGTTGAGTCCCTAGAGAAGGCAGTGCCAGCAGGACAGTGAGGGTCTGGCTGGGAGGGAAACTGTCCTGCAGCTCTGCTCGTGCATGCAAACAGAGTTTCTGGAACATTCACCTCCTTAATCGTGTGTCCACTGAGCTCACTTTTTAAAGCTACAATTATATTACACGCTCCTGCCAAAAAAGCAGCTGACACGTGATGAAATTTTAAAGAATTCTATTTTCTCTCTGACTACAGTACCTGTCCTGCCCCACATTATTTTTCTTGACAACTTCATATAAAGGCACTCATTCCCATAAATAAAGATTTGGGGAGTGAGCACCTGGATGGCAGATCCCAGGTCTGCCAACTTTCTTCTTTTAAAACATTGATTTTCAAGAAACAGGGAACATTCTGCTGAGACAAAGAGAGACACCGACAGACTTCTTTATATTTTATATTCTTTATATTAAAACTACTTCTCAGCACAGTATTGGTGACAAATTCTTAAAGGGGGATTGCCATTTAGCTAGGAGCAACCCTGCAGGAGAGGCACATCAATATAAGCTCCCAAAAAATACTGGCTCAGAATCTGAAAGTGTCTACAGTTCCTCTGACACAAACCCATAAAACACCAGTGCCAAGTAGCACTACTCCATATGCACACAAATAACTGCACAGGACCTACACACAGATCTCTTAGATGATTTCAAATGTCTCTCACCATACAAAGAAGCATCCAAAAGGTTGGAAGGAAGGAAGTGGGTATCAAAGCACAGGAGGGCCTCCTTGCTCAGTGAAATCAGGTCCTCAGAACCATCATCTCCAGTACTCAAGTGCACCTTCAGGCACCAGATACTTCTGCAACTCTGATCCTAAACAAACTTCAGTTGCTGGGGAATGACATCTTCACAAGTGTTGTCCTCATCTTCACCTGCAAAACAATCAGAAACTGGTCACCCTTTTTTTGAGGGTTAGATGTTCTACTTATAAAGACCTCTTATCTTGCAGGAATATAGCACCATCCCTATAACTTACTTCACATTATATGGAACTATAGCAATGAGATAGGAAAACCTTCTGGTTTTAACCACAACCCACCAGTTAATACTACATAGGCAAACATAGTTCAGAGGCAAATGAAGTTATAATCAAAGGTGATGAGTGTCATTGTGTAATTTTTCTAAATGGAAGAGAAGCGAACATCAAAATCCTAAACTAATGTAATTTTCCAGGCTTTTCATGAAAGAAAACAAATATTTGGCTATAAAAGTAGATCTGCTCTTTCAAAAAAAATATATGAGTGGCATTTTTTTTTGTGATATTATTCTGGCCCATCACCACCATCATTGAAGTCAAAGGCATGGGGAGACAGCAGCTGATTTCAGTGGAGTGAGGTTGAACTTGTGCTGTCTGCCTTTAGCGACCCAGACCCTGCCCAGAGGGTCTTCCATGTACAGAGACTGGGCAAAATCAGGGCCCAAATAGCAGAACTTCAAGCAGGAAGGAAGTAGGTGAAGAAGAGACTGAAGAGAATTTTGATGAAAGGGGAACTATCAGTCTGTGGAGAAGCTGCTAACAGAAATACTCAGGGAGCAGCTGTGGGTCTGTCTTCTTTAATGCTTTTGCAAGTGACCTTGATATGCAAAGCAAGTGTGCTGCTGGTATTTGCCCATAGCATAAAGGAGACAGGCCCTATTTTTCTAGGAGAGGCTTGCAAAGCCAGGAACTGGAGGAGCAAGGTGACAGGAGACACTAAAACAGGATGAAATTCAAAGCTACTCAACACAAGATCATGTATTTGTGGAGTAATAGTGAGAACTGCTACCATAAGCTGAGAGCTCATTAATTGGAGATGACTGAGGAGAAGAAGCAGGGAGCATTAGTTAATTATAGGATGACTTAATCTACCAGGTGATGCAACTATGAGAAAAAGCAAATGTGATCCTAGGATATGTCAGCCACGATATTCCCAGAGAAGGCAGGTAGTGGTTGTCATGACATAAAGCAGTGATGCAACGAGGAATGGTAATAACATAAAATAAAAATGGCTGTACAGGCCAAGGCTTCTCCTAGCCCATTGCCCTTTCTTCAGCTGCGGCCAGAGTAAGAACAGGAAGAATAAGACAAGCACATCTAAGACTTCCTTCTGATACTCTCACAGCCTTGAAACATGTTCAGCTAAGGGGATTTCCTTTGTTAATTGTTGTTTGACTATTAAGCAATCCACAATGGATTTTTCTGCTAAATTATTCTCAATCTACTCATGAACCAGTGTAAATTTCTTGAATCCACTTTGTCCTTTTGCAAGGACTTCCTTACATTTACTGCTTATCACATGAACACTCACTCCCTTTGTTTAAGTTTTAGCCTACTTTCAAATAAATTCATAATGTTTCCCCTAATTCCTATGTAAGATGTAGCACAGAGCAGTCAATCCTCATCAACCTTTTCCCAAATTTTATAATCTTCCTGTCATAAATTCCCAAGAGACCACTCTCTTTCAGGCCAAACAGGTCCCATGTATTCAGTCAGTTCATACCCCTGATCATTCCTGCTGCCCTGCTCTCAGAATAAGTAGACCATTTCTAAGTTGAGGAGAGCAGGACAGCTTTCAACGTTGGTTAAGTCACAGGTTATGTCATGAAGATATGTCCTCTTTCTCCTCCTAATAATTCCTGTATTTGATGTGTATGGGTATTTTTATTTTGCTTTCTGAAGTGTATAAATCTAATGTTTGTGTGCCTAACCCAGTCATCCATGCCCAAGAAATATTAGCTTCACCTTGAAGAGAAATTGAAGTACAAAATCAAACAAAGATAATGAGTGACATGAAGAGTCCATTGTATGAGTTGAGTTTAAAAGAAAAGTTATGATTCTTCTCTGTACAAAGCACTGAGAACACCAGGAAAGGAGCAGAGTTATTGAAAATGAAAGGCAGTGTTGGGACAAAGATGTAAATTCAGTTTGGATGTAAATGAGGCTTGGATATAATCAGACTGTTGATTAGAACAAAGCCTGGAGACTCTGAAACAGCCTCTCAAGAGAAGAGAGACTAAAAACTGAAATTACTTTCAGGATGGGGCAGAGTCAGTGTGTGAAAGGTTGGTTACCTGCAGTACTGGGAGATTCACACCACAGGAAGGCCCCACCTAGGTGTGCATTTAGTAACGTATGAGGTGCTTCACACCAACTCCCTCTGCGTCTGTATTCGGGCTTTCCCAAGGGTGATGCTGCTTGCTTTCCTTTTAAGACAGAGTACAATTCTTTGCACATAGACATCCAGAGATCTACCAAAATATTCACAGAGAAGTAAAGGCAGAGAAAGCACGGAAGTCTGTAAAGCTTGCTGCTAGTTAGTGTTACAAGCCATTATGAGATGAAGAATTAGCTTGAGCAGATACAAGGGAGTAAGAAACCCACATAAATCCTACTGCAGAGCAATGTGGTGGGAGGATCAGGCTACATAATCCCTAACCATTTAAATAATTCAATATTTATTGAATAGTTAAATCATTTAAGCAATTATTTATGGATTGACTAATCCCCTCATTTATTGTTCCTTGTGTAGACAATCTTGGAGTAACCATTATTGCAAATATCAGACCTTGTAATAGGGCAGATAACAGAAGTGTGTAACTAGGCACCAGATAAACAAAAAAAAAAAAAAAAAAAAAAGGGTTTGGTTTGGAATAAGGGGCTTTTTGATAGTTTTTAGGTGCTTTTTTTCCACTAGTCTTAGTATTTATAAAACTTCTGACTGCCACCACACTAAAGAGAGAGATAAAAAAAAAAAAAGAAAAAGAAGAAGTTAGAGCTACCAGAAGTCTTCAGGATCACTGTTTTCTTTATCACTGGATTTATCACTAAAACATTAGAGGATACATGCTGGAAAGCTAACTAGTCAAAGGTATTATTGTATACACTGGCATAACACAGGCACATTTTAGAGAAGTGTAAAGCAACTTTAAGACATTTCTTTTCTCTTGGGAAGTCAGAAAATTGGGAAGATCATTTCCATATGCTCAAAGAGGTCCTGTCTCACAGGCAGGGAAAGCAAAAGTCTTCTTTACTAAATTGCCACTAAAGGTGGCAACCCTGATTCAAAGAGTAAGACTAGTGCAGTGAAACTTTCTTCACCTCTGCTGCCAAACAGCCACCAGGCTCTTTAATGCCAAAAGATTCAGCTTAGTGACATTGGTCGTAATGCTATGCTTTAGTGCCAAAGTCACCCAGGCTAAACCTACTGTCCAGAAGGACAAAGATTAGAACAGGTAGAGCTTGTTAAATAATCTTACAACATTAAAATATGAAATATGAAAAAATAATGTCAATTTTCTCTAAGGTGCATGGAAAAAATAATCTTACTACATGAAAATACTAAATATGAAAAAATAATGTCAATTTTCTAGAAGATGCATGAAAAAATGCATGTAAAGGTTGTTTAAAATTATTTTTACTTTGGTGTATATAGGCAATGGACAAATCATTCTTTTCTCAACAAAATTATACTTTTCCTATCACAGAAGCACACAAATGTGCATCTGGTAATCACTCTGTAATTTTTCTTTCAAGGCTAAAGGAGGAGTGTATCACAAAGGCAGCTGCAGAGTTGTAGAGGTAAAGATTCACACCACCCATCTCTAGACACCTCCCAAATGCATGTGCATGGAGATCAGCAGAGCACAATGCAACCTCTCTAAAACACAGTCCCAGTAAATTAAGATTCTTGAAACCTTGTTTGGATAAAAGAACAAATAACAATAACAACAAAACTCCTCATGATTTCTGTTCTATTCCCAATGGGATTGTGTCATCTCATCATCAAGAATAACAATAAAATCAATTCATTATGTTCCATTGAAGGCAGCCTCAGGAGAGAGATCAAAGAATAACAGAAAATGAAAGCTGACCGACTTTATCACCTTTGGAGTCAGTCCCAAAGATCTCAAATTAATTTAGATTGGTGGGGCAGTGCATAAAAGCAGTGCATAAAAGCTGGCAAGTTCTTTTGCCAGTGCAGAGCCTCTATACAAACTAGTGAAGTACTGTTGTCTCTGGGGCTTTTCAGTGAGACAAACATTTTTGTGAGCGCTAAGTACTTTTTCCTTTGGCCATTTCAAGGTTTTTATCATATATGGGAGGAATATTTTCATGTTTTCCTCTCGAATTCTGCAGGGAGTCATCTATCTCTCCTGAAAGACCCAGTTGTGACATTTCTGCATGAAAACTCTTTCCCTGTGGGAGGTTGCTGGCTGGTCGGCCCTTTCTGCTCCCAGCAGCAGCCCTGATTAGTTGGCCACCCTGGAACACCATCCCAAGGAGACAATGGTGCCGACAGCAAACCTTCCTCTCTGCTCAAGAGAGCAAAGCAAGTCCCCAAAGCTGCAAGTTGCAGGGAATTCACCAGGGTTGCCACAGCACAGAAACTCTCTGGAAAGGGCCTGTGACCCAAGGGGGCTGCTCACATAGGGAGCACGGTTCCCCCCTCCACTGATTACAGTGGGCAGCACAAAACCTGACTCCAACCTCTCTCCCCTCATCTAAAACATGACCCAGAGATATCTCAAGCTGCCATTTATTTTTGTCTCTTTCCTATGAATTTGATTTCAGATGCTTGAGAACAGCCTTCTGAGCACTAGTTTTCCCTCCAGATTTCCTCGCCATGCCTTATTGTATTTGATTTTCAAACCAGATCACTATTTTCTTTTCAGCCTTTGTTTTAACAACCAGGCCCTAGACAACCAGACATAAGACTAGCTCTGTGCAGCTTCTGTCTTATCCCAGGCCAAATTTCACAGCATCTGTGGCACCACATGCCACAGAGAGAGATTCTGATAGACGCCTTCCCTTCCGTCACTTTCTTGGCAAATAGCTGCCTCTTGGAAACACCCAGTTAGTCAGTGGATCCCATTAGCCCTGGTGATTCAAAGTTGTGTAATCTGCAGCTGCAGACAGGCACTGCCTTTTTCCTTTCCACTGTGTGCAACTCTCCGGATGGCATTAAGGTATTTAGCACCTCTGACCTGATTTCTTAGCAGCCAGCAATGTGGAGCCTAAGACTACAAGGCTGCAGCATCTCTTTCAAAAAGAGATGTGCTTGATATTTTAACACCTTCTGCATGAGCTGTAGAATGCTTTGAATTGTGTGTTTTAGAGAGGCTTCCAGGTACCCAGGCATTGCTCACTCTGTGATCAAGCCCCACTACGGAAGCCAGGGCCCTATGAAAGGACTCTCTTTTCAACTACTCATGGAACATCTGAAAAAAAAAAAAAATCAATTCCTTCATTTAGCCTCAGTTCTACGTTCAGTAGGAAGTAAAACATCATAAAAAAATGTATTTTATGGAATAGCTCCTGATCTTCCAATCTGACTTTTTAACTTAGCACCTGAGTACTCCACAAGGGAGTCCCACAGTACAAACTTTACACATCTTACTTTATAAGCCAATTTCAAAGGCTCATGAAAGAAAGCTGCTATAAAGACCTAAGAAAAGGTGAATTTACTGCCATCAGAAACCTACACTCTTCACATCCAGTTTGAAAACCAACACTTTCTTTCAGCAGCCCCCACACCACGTTGCCTCACTGGAGAGCAGCTAATATTTGTGGAGGTTTTCCTTGCCTGGTATTTAGCATGGTGGAAATACATCATGAACAAGCTTCAGCACGAACTGTGTGCTCCAAAAAGTGAAACTCTGTCCTAAGTCCATCTTTTGATCCACAGGCATTCAAACTTGTGTGCAAATAAAAAACAAAATAGTTGGCTTTTTTTTTAACTGTCTGACAGCTGTTTCTGGACTTGAATGCACAGAGTCATTTGCCCCAGCGTAACTCCTGATGGATAGATCCACATGATCAAAACCACTTTCAAAAGCAAAGTATAGTCAGGCTGCTGGCAAGCTTAGAGGACAGAAGGAAAGAGAGACAGAAGGACTTTTCAGCTGCTTTTCCTGGTGGTCAGCTCAGCTGAGTGTCAAAGCACAGCAACAGTCTAAAGCAGAGATGCTGTCACAGGCGCATGCCAGCCTCGCCTGTAAATAAATAAAAGGCATCATTTTCCTCTGCTGTGAATCTGGCACTTTGCACCAACACTAAATTGATTTAAAACCTTCCAAAGGAAAAGCCTCAATGTTTAATTTCTCTGGCTAGCCTTAGATTCTTGGCCCTACTTTTATTTTCCATAACATCCAGTTTATTTCTTTTGACGTTTGTTATCCTTTAAAAATGCTATTGTAATTAGATCATGACACTCTACAGCTATCTCCAAACTTAAATATTCCCTTTCATTTAAGAGACTTTATGTGTAAATTTCATGAGGTTTTGAACAATGTTATCTTGAAAGTACACTGTGTTCAGAGCCAGGGTGAAAGGAAAATAAACTCATAGAAAATAAAAAGCAATTCAAACTTCTACCCCAAAACTCAAATTAAAGTCTTTTGATCCTCCAGAATAACATACTTGATTTTATTTATTTTCCCATTCTTCTTTGCTTCCTCTATTCTGACTGGGAGGGAAATACTGAAATATTGCATGAAAAAACCTACTTTTTACTGTATTTTCAGGTCAGCAAGGACTGGAAAATTAATGAGAAAGCAGTGTGGCCTGAAAGTGATCTTTGTTCATTCACCTCAGAGAAGTTGTCTAAGGGCTGTTATGTAATGAATTATCTGAAATATGGATCTGTCCACTTCAAACTGGTGTGATTCCACAGACTCGCCTAAGGTCACTCATGAGTACTGTCAAACTCGTTGCTCCCCAAATTACTTTGAGTTCAGCCTCACATAGTCCACCATCAAATAGTTCTCTCTTCTTTTTTTTTTCCAGAGTGGCTGTGACCTAAACTAGAAGACTGTTTTCTTTTCCCAATGAAATTCATCTGCTGAGGAAACCTCTCCAAAAAGCAAGCAAACTAAATAGCACTTGGCTTTTAAAGATGAGAGTTTCAAGCTCAGTCTCTGTCCCCAAATGCACATGACAGCTTGGGAGTTTGGTTGGAACCTCTTTCTAACTGCTGGCTACCAGCCTTGAAGGCCCCTTTCCACACCAACATCCAGAGATTCATCCATACATTTCCTCCCCATGGTTATGTACGGGCCAGAAGCAAGTGCTGGCCTTGGCTTGGCAAAGCTTCATGACAGATCGCATAAACACACCTTCAAGATCCTGAGTACGAGAGCAAATGGATGCCAGAGGAGGAATCTCTGCATTGCTCTCAAGCAAGCCCGAAGCAAGAAGAGGCAGAAAAATAAAAAAGCATGCAAGAAAAAAATATCAGAACTAGCTGCAATAATGTTCACACTGCATTTTATACTAATGGCATGAAATTTCTGTAAACCAGTGATCCCACCAAAACAGGGTAGCGTTATACAGAGATCCCAAACACCGAGACACGCAACTGAATCCCAGAGGTGGCTCCTTTTACCACAGACACATTATGGTGTCTAACCACAATCACCCACAGACCATCTGACCTGCCTGATCCTGCTGCTCACAATAGCCCACTGTGTTGGATATGACTCAGATTTTATGTTCATGCTATGGGTATAGAATCTCCACCAAACTTGCCCAAACTGGCATCTAAATCACATTTGCCTTTTTGGCTTGGTTTCCTTGAAGTTTCAGACTACACTCAGGCTCCTGACTCTCTCATCCCCATCTCAACCACTCCATCCCATAACAAGGCATAGAAAGTCAGCACTTCTAGATACTAAAAGGACATCAAGTGCATTTCTTAACATGCTGAAGAGAGATGACACCTTTTTCTACCATTGATGTGCTCAACATCTAGGAGCCCAAACCAAACTCCTGAGACTTTTAAAACTGCAGAGAAACTTGGCTTTAGATCAACTGCCAAAGATCTGTTTATTTGAAGAAATCTGTTAATTTGGTAATTTGTTTTGTATTGATTGGTAGATTTTTAAAGCAGATGGAAGTAACGCACGTTTTTGGCACATTTTGTAGGTGAAAAGCAGCTTTCTTGGGCCTGCCTGTGAGTTAGTCCTTCTCCTTTCAAACCAACTGCCTTTAACATCCAGTCATTGGGGTGCCTTGCCCAAATCATCAGCTGCTCCTCTGAAGCTGCTTCTTCTCCCTGGTCTCTGCATTCCCCCAGTCCAACAGGCATGTTCTGGAGAGTAGGCCTGCAATGAAGAGTTAATGAAAGCTCTGGAGGGCTCACAGGATCCACATGAACGCACTCAATCTCCCCACTGGGAAACACCTACAGTGTCTCAGTTCTCCATACAGTGATCTCCAGCAGCTCTCAAGCAATAGCCTTGTTTTTAGACACACTACTCAGTGCTCATGCTCATGTTTCTTAAACCTGGGGGAAATGTGGATTCAGCCTGTACTTAATGTAAAATCTTAGAATATTAAAAAAAAAATCCTCAAGCATGTCATCTAATAATTAAGAAAACTATTTCGGGCAATGTTGGGGTCCTTTTCTTTGAGATTTGGGTTGCCCCACAGGGCCAGTTGGCTTCAGAAATGAAGGATCAGTTCAGGATCTTTAGGATAAATCTGTAACTGAAATCCACAGGCACTTTTTCTCAAGGGTCAAAAGGAGTCACCACTGTAAGGCTATTTTGAAGGTCTCCCCTTTAACACCTCCTTTTCTTAATCCAGTCTAGTCTCTAGAAGCAAACACATGGTAATATCGTTAATACCCTTTGCTGCCAAACAGGTTTGTTTCCTCCCTCTGCTGATATCCAGTACAACTCACAGCATCAATTCACCACTAAAGGAAAGGTTGTAAATGAGCAGGAGTTCCAGAGGTTTCAGCTCCTTTCACCTTTTAGGGCACTGGAGTAATCCTCAAAACATGGTTCCACACCTCTCCGATTGAATGCCCATCAGAGGGAATCTGATCTCCTCTTGTACTTTTCCTCTTCTGAAACAAAACAGTTCATACTGGGAAGAAATGCATCCAGGCTTAATTCCCCCAGTATAAAACTTGATTATTTTTTGGGTGTTCTATGAACAGATCAGAGGGACTGACTGTGTGCTTTGTACAATTCAACTAAGTGAAATTCAGGTTTAAAAAATATGTGAAAACAATAGAAGTGCAAAGTTCCTGGGAGTGAAACTGACCTCTTTCTTCTACAGCTGAGGGAATTAAAGGGGATGCTCTTTCATACTAATGACAGTAGTACAGTCAGTATGTCCCAGGTCAAAATGCTCCTCCAGTTTCCGCACGTACAAGATGGAAAGAATTTCATGAGACATTATCAGAAAGAATTCACAGTGAGATAAACACTTACTTCTTCCATTTGTTTTCATTCAGGCCTGACTTGTCACTAATAATTATGACAGAGGATGTGATAAATGTCCGTTCAACATTTGTAAGAACAATATACTTTACCTAAACATGAGAACACACAGGAAAAAAAGACTAATCATAAGCTAATTACTTCTTTCACTAATTGTTACTGCTTTGAGTCACTGTTTCTATGAATTGCCTCACTTTTTTTTCCCTTCAAGAATGAAGCAGAGGAATATTTCACCCTTGTCCTGTTTCTTACCTTGAATCTTTTTCTTTTAAGGTTATTTATTTTATTTCTCCTTGACAAGAGCTTGTTGATATTTCAAAACTTACACTTGAATTTTCCAGCTTTCATAAATCTATTTAATGGCTAAGAAGAGGTAAAATACCAAAATGCTGTGTTTTTTTCACCCAAATGTCCCTCCTGTGGATCTACATTGTTTTCATGGAGTTGGATGGAGCTTGAATTACAATTTAGACTTTTAATTTAGATGCTTTGCTCCTCTTTCACCTGCTACTTTTCCAGGGGGTGGAAGAGGTCTTCTAACACAGAGATAGAACCTGTTCTGCTTTGCTTTCATACATTAGGAATGGGTGAAACATCTCGAGCAGACCACCTTCTTATCATTCCTGACGGAAAAATAAATATGATAGTTTCAAAATCTTGACACTTCCCACTGCCAGGAGAATAAAAAATCACACCAACAGCCCTGGAGAGCAGGTGCCATAGGTAGGTGGTGAGGAATATGACACAGGCTCTGTTGGAAGACTACAATTGATGAACCAGATACATTTAGAAAAGCTGACATTTCACTGAGTTGAACATTCCCATCATGAACTGTTGTGGTTCTTTCATCAAAATGTCTGTGTAAAATAACAAAACTGAACAAACACTTTGGAGTCTTGTAATTACCAAGGGAGTTTTACAGACACAGACACTTGAGCTGCTTCTGGGTACATTCTGTAGAGTCACATGGGCTCTCAAACTCGCCACCACACCATCCAGAAATGGATCCGTGTATCATGCTGGACATTTTCAGGGGTTTGTGCTGCTAAGCAGGGTTTCTACTTGTCTTGTTATTTCATTTTAAATGGCAAAGGATAGATTCTTCAGGTAACTGTGTAGCTCCTGTGGTACTGAGTGCTCTCTCATTCTCATGGCTTCCTAAAAAGTGCAGGATTCTCATTTTTTTACAGTAGATCCTCAGCAACCTGCTGGATTTACCCCTTGATTAAAATCTACTGGGTTTTAAGTAGGAAACTCAGGTCTGTCATTTACTTAACATTTAAGAAATGTGAGAAGTATATGCCACAATCTCTGGGGAAAAGAAGAAAAAAAACCCACCAACTATCAACAAATGAGCAGGGGCAAAATAAACAAATTGCTCTTTAGAAGCTGCACAATTACATAGCAATTTGGAGTTATTGTCAACAACCCTATCGCCTTGGAGACTGGCTGACGCTGCAGAGAAATATTAGATGGGAAATTAAGGTTAACAAAGGGTTTCCTACAGTTGTTCCTAGTAACATAAGCACTTTACACATCTGTTCTAATTCTGTTGAATTGGGAAAAAGGAAATGGGAGAAGAAAATTTAAACAGGGACCACCCATTAAAATTAGAGGTACCCCGTTCTCAATAAACTCATTTTCCCACCAGAAAATCATTGCTGCAGCCTTACTTCACCTTGGCTGACTTGTTCAGAGCCAATTTTTTGATTGCAGCTGCTTTAAATTTCCATGATTTTGCCATTAACCCAAGTTCAGTAGCTGTTTTTCAGCATGGTCATGCTTCAGTTCAGGTAGAAACATGACATAGGCAATGCCCTCAAAGACAGGACAAATTGTTTATCCAAAAGCTGTCTCAGGCCTGATGCTGAGAGGCAACGTGTGAGCCCAACAAGCAGTGCCATTGATGCAATGCTGTCTCAGCACTGCTCACCAAATGTTCCAACTGAATATGAACTCCAGCCTCTTGATAACAGCTGTGTTGTGTTTTGCTTTCCAGCAAGACTCTGACGTGAAGCAAGTGAAAGACAAAAATTCCCAATTCTCTTACACAGATGCATCAGCAGTAATGAAAATATTTCAAGAGGTCTAGAAATTCATTTCTAGTCAAAGACTGCCTTTTCTGCTCTTTTCCCCAAGTACTACAAAGCTGCCATCTTGCACTGAGAAACCCTCAGGTGTCTAGAGATCATACTGCCAAACCCACACTAGTACGAGTGGCTATGGTTCTCCATGTTCCTACATGCTTGGGAAAAAGAAGTTGGTTACACAGAATTAGAAGCAGCACAGTATGCCTGCTTAGGGCATCTTTCATCAGGACCCTGAGAAGGAGCGAAAATTTCCCAGGTCAGGATCCTGTCTGAGGAGAAAAGCCTCTCACCCTTCTCATTCACGCGGAGAAGAACATACCCAGCCTTGGACACTGGACTTCACTGATTACAGTTTTCCTTGTTCAGTCGGTCCCTCTCCTGCTCTACAGTCACAGAGCTGACACTAGGTCTCTTCCCACACACCTTCCTCTTTGCTAAATCCTTCGTCCACTTAAACTGAATTTCTCAGCCTCCCAACACTGTTTCTCTCCCCTCTTGCCACCTTGACCTGCTGAGCTCCATATAAACCTCCCCATATTTGCTAAGACAGCTTTCTCTTCCATACTACTGTGGCATCAGGAAAAGATCATGCACAGCAGAGCTGTTCTCTCCATTCTGTTCTCACTTCCAGCAGCTGTCCATAGCAGTTCAAGACACCGTCACAGGAGATGCTTTCCAGCCTACCACCCACGCAGATGCTCTGCAGGGATGGAGTCTGCACACAAGGACATTGCCAGGGCTGGAAGTTGGCCAGTCAGGAAGGTGTCTTCAGGAGATTTGAATTCTAAAAAGACCTGCAAGCTTCTACTGTGCAAATTTGTGCAAAATGCATATTTCACATGACTGTAAATTGAATATTCTTGGAGAGATTTTCAGAGGGATGGAAAAGAGCCATTTTTATAGAGAAGCAACAATTTCTTACAGTATTCTGAATCTCTCCTACAAAGCAGAGGGAAGAATGAAAATGAGAGCATTAAAAAAAACTTCTATAGTGATAATAAATTTTAATTTGTTTTTAATTTTACCTTGAACTCTTCTTCGAGGGGTAAAAAAAAGCCATTCTGGCCTCATTTGCCTGTTACATTTACCTTATGGCAGCACACTGCATTGAAAATTTCAGCCTGCCTGGTTGAGCCTTGAGAACGTGAGTAATAATTAAAAGCATAATATTGAGCTGCCAGGTATCACATGACTTTAATGATAACCAAAGATACCAGCCCCACCTATAATCACATCTTTAAAAGAACAGAAATGAACCAGCCGTTTCTAAACTCTTTATGTTCATTATTACTATGCCTCTATTTTTTTCCTACCCGCCACTCATCTCCAGCTCCTCCCATCCCAGCCCGAGTGCAATGTGAAAAGACCAGGCACAGCCTGAGGGCTGTGATTGTTTACTAGGACATGTACACGGAAGGCTTCACTACATCTGGGCATTTAATGCTACAGCACATTGTACAGTAACATCATAATATTTTCAAGCCACTGTGTAATGCTCCATTCTTTCTGAATCAGCCAGCAGTTTCATTATCTAAATCCATGTGAGAACACAGGAAGCTGTGTTTCCCCAACTCCTGAAATATCTGCCTCAGGAAGGAAGGTATATTGTCTTTTTGATGCCCCTGTTTTGCTTGTGAGGTGGTTCTATGTGCCTGTTTTGCAACAGCACTATAAAAGCAAACTAATTCAAATCTTCTATGGAAATGCCATGTTTGCTAGACACAGTTTGCATCCTTTTAACTCAAGGGTGACTAGATCTTGAGCATATCTCCAATGTTATCAAAATCATTTGACCGGAGGAGCTCCAAAGTATGATTGCTGCAGTGTGAGCTGCAGTAGGAAATTAAAAATATGAAAATTATACCCTGAATTTCAATCACCCCATGTTTTTGTTTTAAGAAAGGGAAACATACTTCCTGAAAATTTTTGGCTAAGTCCAGGCATAAAAAAAAAAAAAAACAACCAAAAAAACCCCCAACAAACCCCTATGTCAAACCACGACACCCTACTTTAATCCTTCTTTTTAGTGTGTGAAAAATAATATCTGTGTCAAGGGATGATTTTTATGACCTCTGAAGGCATGAAAGCAGAGCTGAAATGATAATGACTATCCAGACTTCAATCTTCCTAACTCTTTGGCTACACAAATCCTACTCCAGGCACCAGGATTTTGATCTAACTAATAAAAACTAAAGACACAGAGATTCAGCACAGTTAGGGAAGCAATACTAAGCAAGTGCAAGTTGCTGACATGATAAATCTCAATTCGCAAGTGTAAATCATCATATTTCTGTGAAGTTAAATTTCTTGTACTTAAAAGGAGGCTAGCTTTATAAGGCTTCAAAATAGTTTTTGAAAATTATGCTCTTTTTTCTACTCTCTGCTCTTCCTTCCCTACCAACAAGAGACACAGTTGAGAGAATCATTTACACATATATGAGACACCCTCAAGTCCCACCAGTGTCAGCTGGGAACTGCATTGGAACTTACACCACCCTACACTACCCCTTCAACTGTTTGGGTTTAGACCCAGGAAGAGCATCTCCAGCCAAGCAAGGGAGGGAATTGTCCCACTTTGCTCTTCACTGGAGTGGCCTCAGCTCGAGTCCTGGGGACAGTTTTGGGTGACACAATATAAACAAGACATTAAACTATTAGAAAAAGTCCAAATGAGGGCCACAAGGATGGTGAAAGGCCTTGAGAGGAAGCCATATGAGGAGCAGCTGAGGTCACTTGATCTGCTCAGCCTGGAGGAGAGTGAGGGGAGACCTCACTGCAGTTACAACTTCCTTGAGAAGGGAAGAGAAGGGGCAGGCACTGATCTCTTCTCTGTGGTGACCAGTGACAGGACTCAAGGGAATGGCCTGAAGTTGTGTCAGGGGAGGTTTAGGCTGGATAGTAGAAAAAGCTTCTTCACTCAAAGGGTGGTTGTGCACTGGAACAGCTCCCCAGGGAAGTCACAGCACCAAGCCTGACAGACTTCAAGAAGTGTTTGGACAGTGCTCTCAGGCACATAGTGTGACTCTTGGGGATGGTGCTGTGCAGGGCCAGGAGTTGGATTTCGTAATCCTTGTGGGTCGGTCCCTTCCTACACAGAATATTCTGCAGTTCTTGGATACTTTTAATTACCATGAGTGCAGGCAGAGACAAGCAAGCTTTGAGAGAGTTGTCAGCGACTACCTTTCTGAGCATCACTTTGGTCACTAGGGAGTAGCAAGAGGGACAGAGATGTGACCAAGAAGCAGTGCAAAGCTGCTGCAGTGCAAATTGTCTCCACCTATGACAAAGAGGGATGTGGTCAGAAAGAAGTCAATAATCACGAAGAATCTTTATACAAGGAAAAGGAGCTCTGGGTATCGGAACCCTGCTGCAGCCTGCCATGCAGATTGGCACTTATTCCTGTGGTGAGAACACAAGACAGCTCTAAGCAACAGCTTAGCCTAGTACTCACCAGTAATTCAGGAAATTTCATATTCACCACATCTACTGTTCTCATATTTATTGGTGTGGGAGAGCTGGCATGTTCTAGCAAGGCTAGTGGAAAGAAATAATGCTAGTAAAAGGTGAACAAAGGGGGTTTTCCTCTTGGGCTCATAAATAAATGTTTTTAGAAAGGCAAGATATTACTTAGTAAGTTTACAGGATAACTTCTACTCCTACCACTTATTAGACTGGATAAACATTTCCCAGCAACAAAATAAAGTCTAGAAATTGCCCCAGTGGACTCTGGTAGTCCATATCACGTGTTACTCTTTCTCTGTCAGCTTACAAATACAACTTGATTGGTTTTAAAATTTCACATATCCATCTTTATATATAGTCAGCATTGGTCTACTAGTATAAAATAGGGAACAAAAACCCTGGAATGTTAAATAGAGTGCATTTGGTCCATGTATATTATCAACTCAGAAATCCCCAGCAACAACCTATGGTAAGAAACAAAGAAATAAAACACACAAAAGGCTGCTGAATGAGATAGAACAGTCATTCGGGACTCCCTAATATATTCTCCCATGGATCTATTTGTACTTTATCATACAGTTTCTCCACTGTCTAATTATCAACAGACAATTTAGTCTTGGGTAGACTATAATAGGTTCTGCTTCAGCTCAGCCAAGACAGAATCACAGATGGTTGGTACAAGGCCAGCAGCAAAGGAGTAGAAGACTGCTGAACTATTTTCAGGGTCACTTCTTATACTAACCTTCCTACAGTATGTCCAAGCATGAAGTAATCTTACCTTTTTATGTTCAGCACATATTCAGGTCCGAGGCAGAAGTTTTTACTTTCCTGCTTAATTCAAACATCTTTGAGATGTGAATAATTACCAGCTCATTGCTTGTTCAGGGTCCAGATACAGCCTGCCTTCCCACTCTCTGTCCATCTAATATCACTGGTTCTGTCCTTTTTTCAAGATCAGATGCTACAGACAGTGCTTTTTACTGACAAACTTATCTGGGGTACAATTAAGCATAAGAGCTTGGTTTTCACTACTTCCTTCAACCTCTTTACTTCGGAGGACCAGAACTTGGGGGAAAATTCTTTTTTAGTGCTTTTGAAAATGACAAGTCTACACTCCACAGTTAAACCAGTGTGATACTGCTTGTGCCTGGGAATATACTGAAAGAGGGATAAACTGAATGCTAGGAGACCTCCATTATTACAGTGCATTAATACCACAGACTTTAAATTCTCTGTAATTCTTACATGCAGCTTCCTGTAATGTTATAAAGTCCCTATTGTCTTGAACAGAACAGAGTCTGGTACTTTCCTCCTTTTTGTAACATACTTGACATTTATACTACCATCAAAAGCTTTGAGGTTTTCTTACAGAAGCTCTCAAAGCCTTGCTTCCTGTTCTGATCTACGGGCAGACATGAAATTTACAGCAAAGATATATGTGCACCAGCAAGCTCTCCATTTCTAAAGTGTTTCTGTGTTTTACAGTTGGCTTTTTTTTCATTTTGCCTCTCCCAATGTGGCACTATTGGCTGAAATTCTATTTGAAAATCAGCATCAAGGTGGTCTTAAGCTCTTCTTCAGGAGAAGGTAGACTTTCAAAGTATTATCTGCCAGACACCAACACACACTTCAAAGGAGATTCTTGGAGACCTTGTATGACCTTTCCAATGCCTGGTTTGATTTTCCCATCACCTCTTCACCAGAGCTAAAATCTGCTTTGGGGTGTTGATGTGGCAATCAACATTCTACCTTGTGAGCTGGAAGAGACCCAGGCGGTGCAAGTTCTCACCCTAAACCCAAAGGATCTCCCTGATCCCTCGATCTTTCTGCCAAACCACAGGAAGAGTCCACCTGATTCACGTACACAACACAAGTCCAACTTCAGTGGCTTCACTCCAGACTTGGAGTCCCTGGCTGGCAAGAACATCCTGCTGTGTAGGTGTTCAGGGTGACATGAGCTTTAGCTCCTGCCAGCAGAGACACGCCTGGATCCTCCCACAGAGAGCACCCAAGCTGTTCACAAACAACTATCCTGGAGAGCAAATGTTCCATTCCCTCTACAGGTTTCTCGACATTTTTTAATTTCCTATTGTTCCCAGAGAAGTAACTCCTGGATTGTAGCCCTGCTTGGTGGAGCACCTTTCCCTAGAGCTAGGAATATGTTGATTGTGTGAATAATAGAAGGACCTTGGCAATAGCTTCCACCGGATAATATCCATTTCCTCCCACTAAACAACTGCATTTCCATCAAAAATTATCCTTAGAAGGATATTTTTCATTTAGATAGTTGTGCTGTCTCCAAGATCAACCAGTCAGACAGGTCTATAGGTTTATTCCTTTCTCTAAAAATTGTTTTTAGTCTGATACATCCTTATAACCCAAAGGCACAACTGAAATGCCAATCTCCTCAATATCATTAAATCCTTTGCAAAGGATTTAAATTCAAGACAATAAACTAATGTAGTCAGTGGGCTAACATAAACTAGGTTAGTTTTCACTATCTAGCTTCTGGCAGAGACTCTGCCAAATCTATTTGAACTGTTTACATTGTAGATGTCCCCTTAATTACCTCTACAAAAATCTAGCAGCACATCTTAGTCCACACCCTTTTTTTACAGCAAACAGCAATGCCTTTCAATGCCTCTGAGTGACTGCAATAATTAAGCCTGTTTTGCAGGAGTCTCTGGGCTGCAAACAGCTAAGGACACTCAACTAATTCTAGTTCATCCTTAGGTCCTAAGACAACCACCAAGCAAACCTAGGTCCCTGGATGTTTTTTTTTTCCCATGGACTATTTCAGAGTCATAAGGAGTGTAGCAGCCGAGTCCATTATATCTAGTGGTCTGAGGAGTATTTCAGAGAAGAAATTAGTGTGCTGTGATCCTGTTCACAGCAGGAGATTGTGGTCAAAGGGGTTGAAGAAGGTGGACTACTCCCAGTTCACAGAAGTTGTCACATTGCAAGTGGCTAATCTGATGTGCCTGTGAAATACAAAGGGTACTTACCTTGGCCTCACAGATCTTTAAGATCCACAAACTGCAGTTTAAGAACTGCTAATTTAGGGTTTAACAAAACAGATAGTTCACATATGGCTTACATTTTTTTGTCTAAACTTTTCATTTTTATGGATCGGCAGACAAACAACAACTGTTCTCACAATCACTGCTCACATTCTAAAGCCACATTTCCAAGTTTCCCACCTAGCATTTTTAGTTTACTAAAGGAAGAAAAACTCTAACACTACAGTGAACCTATTATAGTCTACACTATTGCTCTTAAGCAATAAAAATGTTTTTTGAGTAGGATAATCAAGACAGTCCAAATGCCTATATTTCTGATTGATTTGTACCATAACTTCTATGTGACTCCACTCAGAATATTAGTGCTGTGCTAGGCAAGGTACTAGGCAAGCTAAAGACAGACATGCATCAGGATTTCAAAAACCCTCAGCACTCAAGGGTGAAAGAAAATTGGTAAAGAGGAAGAGCATGGGCAAATTGTAATGTCAAATTAGTACCCCAGGCTAATGCATAAATAAATAAGTCAACCCCATTCTATCAGTCTGATGCTGACCCTAGTAAAATATCAACACAATTGACAAAAGGATTGAGAACTATGTAGAATTATATTTAGATAATGGTAATCAGCATATATTTATGGAAAATAGCGCTTATCAAATAAATTTATGTCCTATCATGACAGTTTTTTATAGCAGTAATAGGGGTGGTAGAACAGCTTAAATATATGTGAAGGATTTTGATGGGCACCAACATTTGCACCGGAAAGACAGAAGATGAAGAGATCAATAAAATGTGTGGTAAGTTTAATCAAAAAACATTGTCAAAATGGCAATGGCAATAGCCATCAAGCAACAGTCTTAAGGGATGCTCCATAGGAAGAGAATCCCCTCAGGCATCCATGGCTCTGACCAATCATGGGTCACAATTTGATAGCAAACTTGCAGTGCCGTACTTAGGCCAAAACACAAATGCAAACTTTGAATCTTTGAACAGATCTGTACTAAATCCATTGTGGGAATCATAGGACTAATGCTGCTTCAGTGCACCTACTTCTGATGTTGAGGGGAACACTGGAAATCAGAGAGGACTGCAAAGAATGGCCAAGGGGTCTTAAAGGCATGCCTTATGAAGATTACAACTGACCACTCCAATTTTTTCCTCAAAAAGATAAAGATAGAAAACTTTACCGAGGGACAGGAATTCGTCCACTCTGTCAGAAAACACAAGGACAAGATTCACAGGCTGAAGGCAGAGGCAACTGATGCAGCACTTTCAGCAGGGGTGGTTACTTTGGATTCCCATTATAGCCCACAGACAAAAGTAGGGTTTGTACGATGCAGTTCTTGTACGCCCATTTGAGGTATCTAACTTTGGATGAGAATAATCATGGCCCAAAACTGCCCATGGCTCTTTCCTTACCAGAAAGAGAATCTGAGGTGGAGGGAAACAAGCTTGAATACCCCTCATGCAGAGATCTGAAGCTGGGAGGGAGATAACTCACCCAGCCTAACTGGAGGTCAGATTCACTTTTGACAGCGCTGGGACAACGCACCAAGACTCAGAGTAGATTTCCTCCAGAAAAGACATCTAAATCAGGGGCAGAAGGTGCATTGCTGTTGTGACAAGTCCCATGGCCTGCATCATGCAGGCTATAAGGCAGTGCTGCTGCAGTGCTTCCTTCTGGATTTCCATCAATACACGCTTGGCTAAGTTTCTTGTAATGCGGCTTGAATTCTTCACATGAGCAATTGCATTTATTTAAACCATCAGTTTGGTTCACTGACTACTGTCAGGTAACAATGGCTATACTATGCAGGCTTAAATGAGCACTGTACAGGTGCTTGGGTACACATATGTAAATATATAACGTGTATGTTACACAAATATAGAGTTTTTACATTTATGACTGAATCCTGATCCAGAAACAAGCAAGCAGGAGATACCTGTTCACTACAGTGTACTTGGATTGAGGCTGTTGGTGTCTTTCTGATACTTTCTTTGATGACCAGCAGATCAAGGGAGGTGATTCTACCCTGCTACCCTGCTCTAGTGAGATCCCATATGGAATGCTACATCCAGCTCTGGGGCCATCAGCAAAAGAAGAATATGGGCCTGCTGGAGCAAGTCCAGAGGAGGGCCATGAAGATGATCAATCAGAGTGATGGAGGGAAGAACTATGAACGTGGACTAATTAGCTTGAGAAGTGAGGGATGTAACTACAAACAGGGGGGCTGAGTAGTAATTAATTAAAAAGTTACATAATCTGTAACCAGTGAATGCTGATGAATTTGTTAAAATGTATAAACAGTATAAAGTTTTGATGACTGGGAAGCCAGCGCTTTGTGGGTTACCACCCAGCTCCCTACTCTGCACAAACTAGAATAAAAAGTGGAAATAGCTTGCCTTGGTATGTGAGTTGGTGCCATGCACCAGGTAACAATCACCCATGTTTAGGATGCCACTTTGGGCTATTCAGCCTGGAAAAAACTCAGGGGAGATCTTATGGAGGGGTAGAAGAATATTGGAGAAGGACTTGTGACAAAAGCATGCAGTGATAGAACAAGGGAGAATGGCTTTAAACTGAAAGAGGATAGGTTTGGATTAGATGTTAGGAAGAAATTCTTGTGAAGGTGGTGAGGCACTGACACAGGTTGCCCAGAGAAGTTGTGGATGCTCCATCCCTGGAGTGTTTCAGGCCAGACTGGATGGGGCTCTGAGAAACCTGGTCTAGTGGAAGGTGTCCCTGCCCATGGCAGGGGCGTTGGAAGCTGATGATCTTTAAGGTCCTTTCCAACACAAACCATTCCCTAACTTGGTGATCCTATGATTCACCAAGTAGATTCTTGCTTTAACACAACAGCAGTTTACATCTAGACACAAAGTCATGAAGAGTCACCAGTTTGTTGATACAGTATTTAAAAAATTGTTTACTGTTCCCTGGTGAAGCAGTGACCATTTTCCTCAACCCAGAGGGACAGGAGCAACAGCAGAAACACCTCAGAAAATACCATTTAAATTGTTTTTCTCAGCAACTAGAAATAAGGTCTTGCCAACAATTCTTCTTGGTCTGTCCATGCTCCAGGCAAAAATGGAGATTTTTAAAGAAGATACCTACAAATGCTGGCCTAGCATCTCTAATGAAAACATTCACACCTGCTGCTTGTTTTTCTGCTCTTCAGGTTCCACCTTGGTGACAAGCAGAGGATGAATGAAAGGCAGGAGTAACCTGGGCCAGTTCACATCTTGTGTTGCAACTTTGTGGGAGGGAATGCTTGCTCTCACTGTTGTAAATTAGGGAGAATAATTCCCTCATCTCTGTCCGGGGTGGAGTTGCCACTGAATTGCACACCTTTGGTTTCTGAAATCCAGCCAAGGGCTATTACAGTCCCATATGTGACCAAGTAGCAAACAATCAGCTTAACCTGCCCATGCTAGTTTGGATCTGGGACTCTCACTATCCTGGCAGCCATAGGAACAAAGATAATAGAGCAATGGGAAAAGAAATAGAAAGAGACATGACTATTTTCAGACTATCAAGTGAAATCTGTTCTTCAGTCCAGCAGAAAACTCAGATTTGTTGGGTCACTGTTAAACCAAATAAGAACAGCTGCCTAACAAGAATCACATCCACTGACAAATGGCTAAGCTGATACATGGAGAGAGGATAGTGTTTCTAAGAAAAGTTGCTCAGAGTAGAGGACGTCTGGTCACTTTCTGTCATGCCAGGTGACAAAACAAAACAAAACCAAAAAAAAATATTGCAAGAAGAGGAGTTTTTTAGGCACTTTTTTAACCCTGTGTTTGCTCTGAGTCCAAAACTCCAAGTTCACTTAAGCACCTGCTGTGTTTACCAGCCCAGTTCCTCAAAAATTTTAGGAGATGGCCAAAGGGCTCCTGCAGTTTTCCTGTGCAAGTCTCTTGTACATACAGACCTCTATTTAATGGTGTGCAGAGAGGTGGGAGGGAAGCTCTGGCCTAAGTAAACAGCCTCTGTAGAAACAACATTTAGGCATTCATATGAATTTTCATCTGAAAAACTCAAAATATTTATAAGCTGTTATTAACTAACCTCCTAACATCTCCTGCGAAATAGGTAGGTAGCCCCATAGGTTTGGGGACATGGTATAGAAGTTCTAGAGTAATTTTTTTTTTTTTTTTTTTTTACCATCCCGTTTCAGTTAAAAGTGAGATGGCTGGAAGCTAAACAAATTCTGAAGCTGAGATCTTAAAACTTGAACACATATCTGGATTTAGCAGCTTAAATTTTCCAACAAATGCAGATTTATAGCATGAAGTCTCCAAAGCTGAACATCTCAGACTTAACCTATGCTTAAAGGTCCCTCAGCACCTGATAGTCCTCACAGCTGCTGAGTTTTATTGCTAGAACCAGACAGTTCAAACTGGGGACATCAGCCAGTTTAATAAAAGCACAGCAAAATACCTCAACTGTGACCTATTTCAAGTAGCATGTGCTAATGGGCATGCTCATGCCTTATCACAAAGCCACAAAAGCCAAAGCTTGGACAGGATGTTAGACTGGAAACAGCAGCTTGCTACACCTGGTTGTGAAGCCCTTGTCCATTACAAGAAGAGACCCAACTCTCTGCCAATGAAATCCTCAGCATACCAACAACAGGCTCAAAAAACTCTAATAACACTGCACAGACCAAAACCAAAGGAAAGTAATGGGAGAAGGAAAAAGCCTCAATCTTCTCCTCCAAACAGACTTTTTTCTTCAAAATTATTATGAGGAGCTAAGAGTAAACTTGAGCACTGGACTGTGGTACAGACAGTCTCACTTTGCACAGATCCATCCATGTCTAAAAGTAAAGGGCCTCATAGAAATCTTTCTATAATGCAAATTAGGCATATGTTGGTTTCTGCTAGTTTCTGTAGGGGCCTAAACTGTGGAGCAGAGCTACCAGAGGGTGGGAGAGTGGGTAGAGAGGATATGTCAATTGTCAAGAACTCTCTCAAATAAATGGGACTGTGATGGCTAGAATCATAAATTGGGCTAGACCTCTCAGACCGGAATTGAAAAAAGAAGCACTGGAGACTTTCCATGCCAGGAGTAAGTTTAGACCCCAAGTCAGACATGCCTTACTACATTTGTTGGAAAAATTAGGCAGCTAAATCCACAACCATGTTCCAGTTTTAAGGTTTTGTCTTCAGTATTTGTTTAGCTGCAGCCAGGTCACTCTCAACTGAAATAGGTTGGCAACAGGATAAAAAGATGAAATTATTCCAAAGTTTCTAGTGCAGAAGCATAGTTTGTAGCTCTGTAAATCAAAAGGACCTGGCTTTGCAGAGAAAAAAAAAATTGAACTGACATTGAATAAATAATATTTAAAGCATGATCCTTCAGGGCTTTCACAAAAGTGAAAAATTTCTTGCTTGGCCAGTGCTCTATCACTTGTGTTCACAGGCAGTCAGTGGTGTAGGTCTCAACATCTGCCTCTTAGGCTGGATAGTAATGCTTGGGTTTCCCTGTGCCTTTCTTTGGAGGGAGTCCTGACCTAGCACAGCTCCATCTCTTAGCCACAGCTGCTAACTCTGTCGTTTCCAAGAGCTCTTTTCTGGCATGTTATGTTCTGGCTGAATCAGCCCCCTGGGCCAGTTCCTGAGCAGCTCCCCTGCATGGTCAGCAAAAGGGTCGGGACAAGTAGCCAGAGTCTCTGAGGCTCTGTAGTCACTAAAGCATGGAGCCACGGACAGTGTTGGGTTTGGATGGAGCTGAAAGGTGTGTCTCAGCTGTTTGGTTTTGCAGGTGATTGCTGGTTAGCAGACAACTAACAGCCTTGTCCCAAAACTCAGCACTTGGCTAGATGAATCCCATTTCCAGTTTCCCTAAAGAAAACCAGCCTTGACAACAGGTCTTTCAGGTGTGCATGCACCCACCATTTTCTTGAGACTGTCTACCTAGACACCACAAATTCATCTGCTCCACCCCAACCCTGTGGCAAATAGGTGATAGATTTAGAAGCTGATAAAGCAAGCAAAGATGTATTTGGCAGAAACTGAGAACAGATTCAATGTCTTAGAAACAAAGCCCAGGGTATATGCCTGCTTGTAGCCCTAGGGATTCAGGAAACATTTTGGTTTTTGAACCCTGCTTTTTGTTCTGAAAAACCTCCCTTTCCATTGCCATCTGCCTTGTTTCGATTCCACTGGTTCCAAGCTTGCACAGACAATGTCTCTTACCTGATGTCAGGCTCTCGCAATGACTGACAATGTGCTCACGTTTATGGCTCACACCTGATCAGCTACATGAATTCCATTAATGACTCCTCAAGGAGCTGTTTCCCAGCAGCCTGGTGGCCAAATACTCTCCATATGTAGTCCAGAAAATTCATTTTATACAAGACCTTAAATACACTCCATAGTATTACACAGTTATTCATTTAGCTATGAATACCTCAATCAACCTCATTGCTTTGGCTTACTTTATCAGCTTTGGCAGAAAGACCACACACTGTCACACTGCACAAAGGGGCCAAGAAGCTGCTTTGCCTGGATGTGTGACTGAGAAAAAGCTCTCCCAGCAATTTTTGCTGGCTCTCTGCACTATAGCGACTCTCAGACCAGGTACATCTTGCCCAGCCACTGGTTCAAATGACTGATAACTCTCCCTGACTCTCTGGTGTGCACTGACCAGCAACTGAGTCTGTCTTTTGCCATTTCTTTCTCTACCTCGCCCTCACCCCTCCTCTCCCAATCTCCTTTCATTTATCTTCCTTCCTTTCTGCAACTCATGTCCTTTTGGTTTTCCTTCCCCTTAGCTTCTTTTGTGTTAAACCCATCAAAATCAAATATGAAAGATTTGGATCGTAACACTGATTGCCAGTATGCTATCCCATCCATTTATTTCTTTCCCATTTTCCCAGCCTGTTTCCCTTTTCACAACAAAGACCATAGAGACTGCAAAGCAGAAATTACTTCCTGGAGAAGTTTTTTTCCAACACTTGTCAGGTGGGACCCCATTCTGCCACCTACAATGCTGATAACCAGGAGTATAAAACTCTTCAAAGAGTGAAGGACCATAAGAATGTACTAAAAAACAGGTACCCAAAAGCCCAGATCTCCTTGGTTTCCATCATCTGTCAAGCAGTATGTTTACATCTATGCTCTACAACATTTGATTTCTTTAGGACTGTGTCATATTAAAAGCAAGTTGAGTATTTCTCCACACAAACCTAGGAACTAAGATGTGCCTTGTTCAAATGTATAGATAAAATATGTTTCAGAGTTTTCGATAAGCTAGCTAAATGAGCATGAAGGAATAGAGATTTTAATTTTTTTTTATTTAAATTCACTGATCAGAGCAATATTTTTGTCTTGCCTTGAAAAAAAAAAGTCAAAATATGTCATTAAGTATGTTCCTATTGGTATATCAGAGTCCCTTCTCAAATGAGAAATAAGCAAATAATCTTCAAGTATGGTTAATGTATGGCCTTAAAAGAAATCACACTTAGGAATTTTTAAAACACTACTGTATAAAAAATGACAGTCCCCAAGAGAACTGGATCATCTTTTCAACAGATAGAGAACATCCCTAGTAAACACAGATGCTGTCTTCCTATGCCACTGAAGTTAGAGGTTGCTCTTGCAGCTGCTGAGCACAATTTATTATGTCTGCACCACTAAAGCCGCTAAGAACCTGAACACACAGAATCAGAGATGATCCTCCCCACATCCTCCCTTATATGAGTATTTTCCAACTGGGTAAACCAAACCCTTAAAAAACCCCCATAAAACCAGTGCCACTGTGAGCCCGACATGCAGCTGTCAGCAGGGAGGGCTCAGGGCTCTCCGTGGGCAGCCCACAGGTGTTCGTGAAGCAGCAGCGACTTACCTAAAGCACAGCAGCCTTCGGAGCTGGGGGCAGCCCTGCCCTTGGCAATGGGGTAGGCAAGCCTTGGCTGGCCAGGGATCGTGCTCTCCCCCTGCGCCGTGGGTAGGAGTCGCATTCCAGCAATTAGCAGAGCAGCCCCAGGAACGCAGAGCGTGCAGGGCTGACTGAGACCCTGCGCCAGCAGATCTGCCAGCTGGATTTTATCCCCTTGGCTGCCAGAAACAGCTTTGTATCATCACTCAGTTAACTACTGCGCAAAAGGCAACTGTGATGTTGGTATGCAATTGCCTCTTAAATTATGGAATTATGAGGCCTTCCTCAAATTATGAGGCTGCACAGTAACACTGAACAAGGGAGCTGTCATGGCCAGCTATGTTCTGGGTTCCCTTTAGCCCCACTAAAGGTGCAAGAAGTCATAACTTCTCCACAAAGCTGCAGTAAGTGACTGAGTAAATACCAGCAGATCATTGCCTATGAGGGGAAAAAAAATAAATAAAAATAATTTTTTAAAAAAGTAGTTGATACACATCACCTCCAAATTAACTCTATTCAGAGGGAGTAGGCTCACGTTTCACTTTGCATTTGCAATAGCCACAGAGTATCAGCACAGCTTCTGGAGTGGGTGGCAGGGAACTCCCTGAAGTTCTCATAGTGACCTCTACGCATCTTAACGTTGCCAATGGCTAATGCAGTCAAAACAGGGCTCAGGACAAACTAGGAAAATTTAAGGAGAGACATAGAAGCCTTCAGAACCAGTCATACAAAACTACTGCTTACTACAAATTGTCAGTTGCAAGCTTCTTCAGAAACAGGAATATTTTCACCCTGTTTGGAAAGTGCTCCACACCTCGCAAACACTGCTAATCAAAGCACACAAAAGAAGAGCTGCTAAATAAGAGCTGATGCCAATACAAACAGGAAGGAACTGTGGATGCCCAGATGCTGACATTGCACCCATGATTTGGGTGTCCCTAATCATTTGCCAAACCTATCATCAAAGAGAAGGTGGGGGAGAAAAGACAGGGAAAAGGGAATGGATCTCCTTGATAATAAAGCCTAACAGTGCTTTATAAAATGCATGGTTCTGTATTATTCAATTTGAAATACATTAAATAGTCCAGATTTCAGTTGGTTGAGGTACCAAACATTAAGTTAATTTAAACATCTTACAATTTGCATTAATGAAGGTTCAGGTATCTCCCTTTTCTTTTAAAAGTGGAAATTTAGAGAAAATAAACACTCACTCTTGAAGAGGAACATACAGAGGTGACAGCTTTCTTAAAAATTCTTTTTGAATGTTTTGAGAACAGTCAGCATTGATCAGACTTCACATTTCAAAGCTTCACAGAGGAAGCAGCTTTGGACACAGATCTAAGGAAAGAAAGCTACGTTTGCAATGCATATGGTAGTCCATTAGCATTATATTTTCAACACTTGAGTGAAGTCTGTGATTTCCAGCATGTTGACTGGTGAGCTACAGCATAAATTCACTCTCACACAGTATTTATAGCTGCTGGCATTCAAGACTCAGTTGCAATGTCTACTCGGTGTCTCTTCACATGAAGTCCTATAATGGGCTGGTTTGGCTCTGGGCAGGGTAAGACTTACCTTCCCTTCATCTTTAGTTCAGCATTTCTTAATCACTCACTGTCAGTTAACAAGCCTGGTGTCATTCTCTTAACATCCAAAGGAAAGAGCTCAAATATGGATCTGGCAAGAAAACACTGTTCTGTCCTCCACTGGAATTCCATTCTACATCATTTAGATCTTTAAAAAGCAGTAAAACTGCACATTTCACGCACATTTCTCTTCTGGCTGACTGCAGCTATCATCACTGGAGCACCTCCTGCCACTGACACACGACTACTTCTAGACCAGTGCTGCTTGGTTCACTGTCCAGCATCACTGCTGAGTATCTTTAGAAAGCTTTCAAATGCCCACATGAATGAATTTAACCCCTTACTGGCCAACAAAGTAAAAAAAGTAGTGCTCTAGTCAGGGTGTGGGAGGGAGGATGGATTTGAAACACAGTCTTATCCCTTCCCCTAAAACAGCCTCCACAGAGCTGCTAAGGAAGAGCTGCTTGGGATGAACAAGATTTTGTTTCTCCCTGCTATGTCTTCCTCTGACAAGTATCTGTGCATTTTTTTCTGCCCTAAAAGTTTAAAAATCTAACTAGATATTTTGCATTTATTACATCACAGCTTATTATGTTGAGAGCATGATCTCAGTTGATGCCTCCTGGTGAGAGGTATCGAGCAAGACACCCAACACAATGTCCATGACCACTGAGAGAGAACTGGAAAGGGACTCGTGGATGTCCGAAACCTCCTCACAGAAGGGTGTCAGGCATCTGTTTCTGGCTGTACTTATTCCCAGCATAATTAAGACTCCGATGACAACCCTTGTAAGGTCAGATCAAAAGGTCCACTTACAACAATATCCAGTCATTAAGAGTGGCCAGCAGCAGATACAGAGGAGAAAATAGCATAAGGGATGGGCCACAGACTGAGTAATCCCTTCCCTGGTACATGCTCCAAGCTTCCAGCAACTGGCCATTTAGAGACTTCCTGAGCTAGAGGCCGCATCCGGACCATTGTGTTGAGTAGCCACTGATGGACATATCTTCTATTAATTTGTATAATCTTTTTTTTAATCCATTTATACTTTTGGCCTCTGCCACATCCCATGGCAATGAGTTCCAAATTTTAATAATGTACTGTGTGAAGAAGTACTTCCTCTTGTTTGTTTTGAACCTGCTGCCTGATCATTTCATTGGGCGCCTCCAATTGTGTCACAAGAAATATTGATTAATCACTTCCCATTCACCTTCTCCACAGCACCCAGTTTTACAAACCCCTATCACCTCATCTATACCCACCCTCACTCATCCTTTCTGCTATTTAATCTCTGCTATGGACTCTGCCAGTCCTATTGTTATTTCTCCTGCAGGTTTCTTTGTCCACAGCTAATTGTGAGCTGAGACTTGCAAGAAATCCTTTCAATGACTCTAAGACCCTTTTCATGGTGGTAATGCCTTATCCACAGTTCATTGTGGATCCATATGTGCTAGACTCACTTTCCCCTTCTCCCTGTACATTATTCCACAGTTATCAACACTTAATCATAACTGCTGGTTTGTCAGCTAGTCACAAAATATGCTGAAACCTCTTGCAAAGACCAGCATCATCATTTTTTTAACTTAATACATCTGGACCTATTTGAGCAGCAGGACCCCAGCAGCTGGAGTCCAGCATATTCAATATAATTAGTCACTACTAGCCCCACCTGCCTGGCACTCTTCTCAGTCACCAGCAGGCTCTTGCCTGTCTCTACCTACCACACCAGGACCATGGAGATGAAAACAGTCAGCTGCTCAAGGAGTCTGTAGGAAAGAGTGCTGTATTTCTTATTTTATACTGAAAATAAACTTCCAGACAGATGTGCTTATACGAGAAGGGTTTGCCCATAGCAGAACAAGACATGGAAACCTTATTCAGAAAGCCCTCTTGTGAAAGCCTTGCCTTGCAGACCAACAAGGGTCAGTGAGAGGGCTGCAGGATGCTGAGGCTGGGTGAGACCAGGCCAGCAGTGAAACAGCTGAATGGCTCCAAGACAAGCCCCTTCCCACGGACTCCCCTGTCATCTCCAGGCTATTTTAAATTTAGAAGCCCCTCAAGCAGGAGAGCCACATGCAGACAAAACTTGCCACCTCAAAGGGCTCCTGGAGTCATCCAGGAATGGATGATGGTTCCTGGGAATGAACTTTGGCTTTGGGGGTCATTTGGGTGTTAAACTGAGAGATCTGTTTTATGGGCTGAGAAAGGAGGAGGAAAAGAACTTCCTTAGCACAGTTCAGCCATCACTGTGGGGAATGAGAGAAGGACACAGAATCTTGCCTAGTCCAGCTCCTCTGAGCAGGGTGAATAAAAAAACCCCAACCAAACAGGAACACTCAACTGCTCTAAGTCAGTGGGGGGAAGGAGGACGAAAGGGAGGAGCAGGAAGTGGTAACTGATTTGGACTCCTGAAATGAAACTCCAGTACTCACAGGGTTTCACAGCTCACCGCTTGTTTTCACCTGGTCAAAAAAACTGAAGCAACAACTCAGGCCAGGATTTTGTGCTGTCTGTTGTTGCTACTGAACACAATTTCAAAATCTAACAAAAAGAAATCCTCTTTTATTTGCAACATTAGCCCTTTCCCCAGAGAAATCCAGTTTTCTTCATCCTCTAAAGCAACCATTTAAAATGCTTCACCATCCCAGAATTTCTCATCTCTCCCCCCTCTTTCCAATGCATATACACTTTTAGAATGGGCTTTTCCATGAACTCTACTGACTAGACTGATGTTGATTGAATATTTCAGAAACAATTTAGGCATTCCTTCCAAACATAGTTCCTTGGAAACCCAGCAAGGTTCTTGTGCAAGGTCTGGGCTGTTGCCTTCTCAAGTAGTGTCACTCTAGGGTACTGAGAAAGAAACACAACCATAGAATCATAGAATCATTTAGGTTGGATAGAGCTTTAAGATCATCAAGCCCAACCATTAACTCAGCACTGCCAAGCTGACCACTAAACCACGTCCCTAAGTAACTCATCTACACGGCTTTTAAATACCTCCAGGGATGGTGACTCAACCACTTCCCTGGACAGCCTGTTCCAATGCTTGACAACCTTTTGGTGAAGAAATTTTTCCTAATATCCAAACTAAATCTCCCCTGGGGCAACTTGAGGCCATTTCCTCTTTTTTCTTGTTACTTCTAAGAGACAAACACTCAACTCATCTCGCTTGGAAAAGCCTCTTCGTTTAAGGATGGCATGAGCAACTGCAGATGAGCAGACAGGAAGGATGTAAAATGTTGAGGTTCCAAGTTGTGAAAGAGCTCTTTGTCTGATTCTTCCCTCCACAGCCCTATTATACCCATCAGAAGCTTCTTGCAATGCTCCTCCAGTTGTACTGCACGAAGCCCTCATCCCTTTTCCCATCATCTCAGTAATAAACACCCCCACAAGAAGTTTACTTGCAAAAAATACATGCAAAATTTCTGCATGCCCCAGGGTCCAACAGCAAGTAGAAGAACGTAAAATAAGATGGGGCGCTGTCCCTGCCTCCTCATTTTAGCTATCATTTTGGCACATGCCAGAACATTACCTCAAGCAAAACATAATCAGGTAATGAACAGGGATTTGCATTCAATTGCAGCAGTGGGCATGACCACAGGCACTGATCACTGCAAGTTATTCCTTCCAAGGATCTTCACAAATCCCATCTTTGCACACCAGCTGCACAATAAATGGCTGCAAGACCTAATGTCATTTGTAGTTTTAACTGGATTATCAACTGAGGTGACATAGCAGTTGATGTTTCTGCACAAAAACATATTTATTACAATGATGTACAACTGACTCAGAGCACAAAGATGCTTTGAGGTTTTCCTGCTTGATCAGCAGATTCAAATCCCTTGTTGCCAGATTGGCATAAATTGCTAGCCAGTCCCTTCCCAAGAGACAAGCTTTGACTATCTCTCCTGACAGCAGTAACTAGTCGTGTACCAAATAGATGTGCATCCTTTCCAAAAAGTGTCATGAACACCCAAATAGAGTATCTTTGGATCTTACAACCCTCTCATTCCAGAAGTCAGGCTTCTGAAAATGTCAGGAAAGATATCCTCAGCTTCCCCTGACATGCAAAAAACCCTTCCAAAACGTACACTGAAGAAAAAAGGGCAAACCTAAAATAAAGATCGAACTGCAAAGTACAAGCAGAAATAATCTTTTAGCTATCTTTAAATATTTCTATTTTTACGTGCAATTAGTTCTTTTATGTTCTTTAAGTCTACCTCTGCTCACTTTAAGATCAAACTGGATTTTTTTTGCCAGCAATTCATTTAGAGCCTGCTTCTCTGCCACCCCTCTCCCTCCCCACCTGCAGGCAAGCAGGGATCTGGGCCTCATAAGACAACTGCGGCGTGGGTGTTATTGGCTGTCTGCTTTGGCAGCCTCCCATCCTTTCTTCCAGCTCTGTTTTGAAACACAATCTAAATTTAAAAAAAAAAATAAATAAAAAAATATTAGACATTCCTGCTCTCCCTACTCACATCAGCAGCACTCCCATCGCCACAGCCTAAAGCATGGCTGCAAAAGGAGCAGCACGGGGCAGGCTGGCAAATGTTCAGCAAGGGAAAATCTTACTCTGAGAAAAGGTACAGACTTCGGGAGGGGCAGAGGCAAAGAACAGGGGGAAGAGGGCCAAGAGGGCTTGGGCCCACTCTCTCCCACATTTAATAGCATTAGGTTCTAACATGTAATTTGGACTAAAAGCCTAATTCTTTCCTGTGGTTTGATGGATGTTAACATTCCCTTTTTTTTTTAATTCTTTAATAATGTATTACATAACATTCTGATACACTAATTACCATCTCATGTCATAGCAATTTTATTAAGAGCTTATACTTACAAATACCCATTCTGAAACGATTCCATGACTTTTTGTCATTTTCTCTGAACTACGCTTGTTGAAGCACTGGCAACATGGTCTGATGCTGCTTCGTGCAGCTTCCAGTATCAACACATCTCTACACAAAGATGTCTCAGGAGCCCTGGGAGTCAGGCACGGATTCTTCTTGCGTTTAGTCTCAAAGACTTGTAAACAAGTTACTTTTAGCACACTAGGTTGTGATCAAACACTGGTAACACAGCCCTGTTAGGTTCCTGTACCTGCTACAGTTCCAAATCCAGAAGCAATGCCAAGAGAGAAAAATTCCTTTATACCAAGTAATGGAAAATTTGTTAACTATTCTGCAGTTAGTGTTTGCTCATTACTACGTTATCATCTCGCCAGGCAAGACTTGGTACCATGAGGTATTTTTCTGTATAAAATTGCTAATGCCATCAGGATTGTCCAAACGGGATCATCACCATTAAAAAGATTACACGGTGAGGAAAGTGATTACGACTCAGTAGAAGGATTACTAATCACAAGTAGAATCCTGGTACAAATCTCATTCTCTGTATACAAGAAAGGACACAAAACCTTTTTAACATAATTTATATACATTTATGGCTTTATACAACAAACTGTCAGGGATTGTTCTCATGTGTCTGTAGAAGTACATCAGGCACTTTTTCTGAAAATATCCACGTATGAATTTTAATTTTGCAATGTGACTAAGTCAGAGCAGTGAAGCGTTGAAGAGCTGTCACACCACTCGCAAATAGAACTAGCAGTATGTACATGCCAATCTCTCAGATATTGCTGGTTTGTGGAACACCTTCAAAAAAGAGGCCAGTTTTCATGTTGAATAATTTGCTTTTTGCTTGCATAAACCATGCTGCATCTTACATTACGATTACCAAAATAATAATAATAATGAGAATACCTTATTTAAAATCAGTCATAAATTAAGAATCCTAGCAATTTCATAATGAAAATAGGAATTTCAAATCAGTAAAAAAATAAAAAAGTACTAACATACATCCAGTGGTTTAACAAGTGCAAATTTTATACTGTTTTATAATTGGTCCAATTTTAACTTCTCAGGGATGCTCTGTTGACTTAAGCCAATAATAAGCAATATGATTTTTGCTTATAAGTGTAGGCAAACTGTCAGTTTATCAAAGCAGAGCTTTCCAATTAATGCACCTACTACCTAAACATATATCATATAGCTATATTATGGAAACAATACATCTTTATATTTAAAATATCTGAACAGCTCTATAATACAATAAACTTTTAATAACAGTACAAACCAGAGAAAAGTCAAAAACAAGGCTGCATAGGTAAGATCATCTGCACAATTCACAAACCAATCATTTACAACAATTCTGACAAACTAAGTTACTCCAGAAACTTGGTACTTTTACTGAAAAAGGGTTTAACTAGAGGTCACATAATGTTTGTTTTCAAGGCATGCTCCTTAACCAACTTCACAGTATTCCAAAATTGAAATTGCAAAACATTAGAATGGCACCACAAAAAAAACCAAACCAAAACAAAAAACAACAACAACAAAAAAAACTAAACCCCCTCAAAATTAAGAAAAAAACAAACCCCCAAAAATGCCAAATTGACCATGCAGCCCAAATCTCTGATTACCTACAACCGTTTTCTCACAATAATTAAAAGGCCTTTTACAGACTGTAGTAATTAAGGAAAGGCTACATTTATGTTATTCATAGTTATAAAAGGAAATGAATAAAATATCTGTTTACAGGAAGTTATACAGTAGCAGTGAATAATAAACAGGAGGTATATTGTTAAATATAGCATGTTCAGCTGCATCCCCATAGAGTATAGCATTGATTACTGCTTTCTTTGCATGCAGAGGTGGATTTTATGACTAGTTTGGCCTATGTGTATCAGTGCCTATTTGGGAGCAAACATTTTTGCACATGCAGCAGATAGAATGATCTTCAGAAACCCCTAAATGAGCCCTCCACTTGCTCCACTGCCAGGATTTACTATCATGTTTCAGAGACTATGTATTTGATGGTGAAGATGCTACCAGCGATATTTGCCTGTAAAAGCAGGTGGTTTCATTGAGGCTTTGGCACTAAGAACATTTGATTTTGCTCAGAACAAGTTCAAAGACCAATTTCATGCTGGGGAAGATCCTGTATCACATCAGCCTCTGGAATTGCCTGACAACTGTAATAGCATATCTAAAAAAGTTGGACCAGCTGTAATTAGCAGTGATTTAAGCCCAACAGGGAGTTAAATGCTAGCACATCAATAAATACACTGCAGAGCCTTAGGAAAGTCATAACAGGATCATTAAATATATGGCTTGTTACTAAACTTCATTTACTTGGCACATCCCATTTCCTTCTCCACCATACGCCATCACTACAGGGAAGATGAGTTTCAATTAGGACATTTTGCAGTTGTGAACAGTTGTTAAGACAAAAGAAAAATCAGTGTAAAAATATTTGTTTCTCCTCTTCTTCATAACAGCCAGCTCTAGCCAAAAAGCTGTTAATTCTGTCAGTGCACAAAAAAGTTCCAAGAATTTCCGTAACACCAATGTTGTGCAGCAACCAGTGAAAGACAGACAGGTTATTCACACATCCATGAAAACTGCACCATGCAATTACAAAAAATCGGAAATCATTTATTCCAAGAGCCACTCATGAAAATGCTCAGGTAGCTGTCGGTATGCCTACTCCAACAAGAGCAGGTTTTTCCACAGAAACAAAATCTCTGGTATTAATGCTCTCCCCTACCCTAAACCTCATCCATTTGTATAACTTTGCCACTTACTTTATCTTTCTTTTTGAAAAAAAAAGTGATGTTTTGTCCTGCAATAAGGTTAAAGTTTTAGTCTCCCACTCAAAAGTAGCATTTTGCCTCTTCAAATCTACTGCTTTACAACAGAAACACTGACGAACCCTAAAACTAGTGCTAATTAAGACAAATGACAATTTTATCATTAAATTTACTACAATTACAAATTTTCTGCAACAGGTCCTGCTCTTGAGTGCACAAACATTATGAGACCTCCATGAAATAAATATAAATGTGAAGCATTGTACAAGCATCTTAACAATGAATACTTAACACTTTGTGGTAGTCAGAGTTAAAATGATAATAGAAGCAGATGACATTTCTAAAAATGCATATATAAAACTGATTAAATATTTCTAAACATAAAGTTGTCTATATTTATACATCACACAACAAAAAAAGGGACAGAAATGTTTTGTATTCAAGATCCTTATCAAGCTTTTCCTTTATTAGCACTTCCAAGTGCTAGGGAAATTTATAAAAACATGTACTTAATCCAGTTAAAATACTGTACAAAATGAGGAGGTTATGAATGCTGCCAGATCTCAGATTTATTCTTTTTTAAAGTTGCCTATGTAACAAAAGTAGATTTTAATTATAAGAAAAATAGCTTGGAAAGTATTCCAAAAATTATCTTAAGCCCAACAATAAAGTGATTAATCTGACAATGAAATCCAGATATATTCTTGCATAAATTTACAGGAATACAGGTAACTTATCAAATGGCATTTAATCTACTGTTTGCTTTGAATAGTCAGTGAGTTTAGTAGGATCATATTTAACAGGCTATTCTATTCCCATATGAAATGTGTGGCAATTTTGAGTAAAATAATGCAGTTCATACTGCAGCAAGGCAAGTCCACAGTTATCTCAATTCATCAAAACACAGGTAACATCAACAAAGGTTAAATTTACTTAGGGCATGAGATCATCACAGTATTCTTACAAAAGTTTATAAACTTTTCTTGGACCAAAACAGATAGTCTTAAAAAACAATTCTTCTTCTAGAGATCATACTGTACAAAACTGAAAGCACAACATGATGTAAGTAAGAGTCTTTGCTGTGATTATATGGTGTAGTGAATTTGGCACTTCAGAGTAATGAAATTTCCAATGGCACAGTTCTTATCTACAGCAGCACATAACCTGCAAACCTTGGGCAAACATCCTGTACAGGAAAATACTCTCTCTGCTGCCAACTCTGACGAAAGGAAGAAAAAAGGAAAAAAAAAAAAAAAAAAGAGACCCCAGAAAAAGTTAGTGCATGTGCACAGCTTTGTCAAGAAAATGAAAAAGAAAGGTGAAGGACATCTTTGTACTGCTTTTCTCAGCTCCTGCTGTCAGACAAGTCTGGAGATTTTAACCATAGCCTAGGAAGAAAGAAAAAACAACAAAAAGAACAAATTAACATTCACAACAGATGAATAAATCTATTAAAATATGCTCAAGCTAGCTTTAAGATACCTTACATGGGGAAAAAAATGTATTCATTACTGGCTTGTAACCAGCAAGTTTTTTTGTTTAAAACATCAATGACAAAACATTAGTGCTCCCCATGAAGTAACAGAAGTCGGTACTTGACAGTCCTAATGCACCAGTGCAAACCTGATTCAAACTAACAAAGGACTGGAAAGTGACTGTTACTGAAGGAGTTCACATGTCAACACAGAAGAACTCCCAGATTTTAAGCATCTTGACATTTCTTTCTTTCCCTTTAGCTGTTTTGCAGATTTATTATAAAAAGCACAGCTTACCTCCTACTACATCCTAGCCTGACACCCAACTGTGTGTGGTTGTCTTTACGCTGTGCTGAAAACTTTGGTTAGGCAATACACTGTCAAAGTTAAAATCTAACGTTTCTCCATCCATAAGGTCATTACGGATAATCGACTCCATGTCACAGTCCAACCGTTCAATTAACATGTCATCTAAGTCACTGGGAAGCTTCTCCTGGTGGAGGGAAACAATTCCCACCCTCCCGTAGCCATTGCAACTGTTAACAGGGGCGTACGGATTCATGGCATTCATCTGCATTGGGTGACTCATAGGCACTTGTAGCGAAGTCTTCACTGTTGCCAGGCGATTTAGCCCTGATGTGTGTGACATGGTGTTCACTGTGTGTGACAAGGCACGGCCATTGACTGCAGGTGCTGGCTGGTTATGTCCCTGGTGAGGGCGGGCATTAGGGTTCATCATTTTGTTGTGGGGTGGCTGGCTGCCGTAATTCGGCATCACCGAGTTGGTGACCATCAGCACACTTTGGCCCAGCGCCCTGCCGCCAGCCTGGGAAACACCAGTGTCCACTGATGCCAAGATATCATTGTGTGGCGGAGAATCGGAAGTCAGTAACTCCTTCAGAAGTCCCGCAGGACAGTTATATTGGCTCATCGATCCATAGCTTGATTTACTGTCTTGGAGAGTCTGCATAGGAATCTGGGACAAAGAGTTCATGCTAGCTTGAGCATAAGTGAATTTCCTGTAGTCAGGATTTGGTGAACCTATACTTGTGGTCGAGGACGCAAACGAGTAACCTGGTGTTTGCTGCATCAGGGTGGCAGATGAAGACTGGGTTGACACAGTCATTGATGTATTAGGTGACAAGAGATTGAGATTATCCAAAAGATTTTCCATGTTCTCAGAATTACTCATCTCTGAAAGGCTGGGTAGAGTAGAAGTCATTTTGGTGGCTGATGATGGGTATACCATGGAGTGCACATCCCCATCTCCAAGATCATCTTGCTCTGGCAAAATAGGAGAAAGTCTTCCACTAATTGTGCTAGCATTAGAGCTCGTTCTAGGTCGAAATGTACTCCAGTTATCAAAGTCATCATTACTGTGAGAGCTGGGACTTGCAGGCCACTTTGAGAACTGGGATCCGGGGCTGTCACCACTTCCCTCTTGACCAGACTGAAGGGCTGCTTTTTTCTTGGCAGCTCTGCCTCTGCTTTTGGCAAACTTGCTATTGTTATCCATGGATGCTGCTCGCCTCCTGGGAGATTTGCCACTCTTCCCCCCTTCAGGATTGAGCATCCACCAGGAACTCTTCCCCGTTCCCTCATTCTGCACTCTGATGAACTTGCTGTGCAGAGACAGGTTGTGACGGATTGAGTTCTGAAAAACAGAATAGCATGTAAGAAATGGAGAAGACATGCATCTTTTATGGCATATTAATACCTGCTTTTGTAAGCATACTCTCATTTTGTTAGAAAACACAGAGGTAATCATTAAATAAGAAAACATGCCAGCCTGGAAACATCTTTTATCGGCTCAATGCTCTGAACTGGCTAAAACAAGCTTGCGAAGAATCGCCACGCCAATTTGTCTGTGGTCTGCCTCAATCACATCTGACATTATAAAAAGTTAAATAAAACTGCAGGGACTGTTCTGAAACAAAAATTCCACATAAAGGAGATGAAATAAGCCAGAAGATCAAGAAAATGACTGAAGATCTCATTATCAGTTTCACACTTATGAGTGAAGCTTACTGTATTTATGGAATTTTTTTTTAATTATTATTTTACACAAAGTTCAGGAATGCTAGATCCTGTTCTATGGTCCTCAATGGATTCTCATCCTGCACATCCCAAAACTCAACAGACATGCAACACACAAACTGTCACTATTGCCACTGAGCATTAGTGAGGTTTATATCACTTGTGTTATATGAGAAAATACATTCAGAAAACCAGTTTTGGATTAAGTTCTAATTTTTATAAATAAACACAAAAATTACCTAAGAAATTATGGAAGACAAAGGAATGTAAACAGCACAGACAAAATTGTAATGAAACCCTCGGTCTTAAAAATCATCTTTCTTTCAAAATCAACATTTTAATAAGCAAAATTGAGTCCTTAGGTACCTGAGGGCACCAGATTCCTTGTGCCAAGACTAACCAGAGGTACTGGAGCTTTTTTTTACTTCCTCAGCCATGAGTAATGTTAAGTGATTTGCTCTTAAATACAGACAAAGAATAAAAAAAGAAATTTAAAATGGAAGACCACAGGCTGACCTGTTAATAAGAGACTAATCTTTGCATTACCAAGCTGTAAATAAACTTATTTTTCCTGATAATTTTCTGCTGAGCACATGTAAAAAACATTGTATCAACAGAAAAGTTTTCCTCTATCTTGACACAATTGCTAACAAAAGGCCACAAGTTCAAACAGTGCTGCAACAGGCAGCCATAGATGATGTTAATAGAAGGGTGAGACAGTACCATGGTCTATGCTGGGATTGCAGTTCATGCAGAACAAGGAGGAGGGAACCACAAAACAACACATGAAATAAATGTGTAAACCAGAAATCAAACCTTGGTGGCAGAGAAATCAGTAATTCACCACCTGCCTTCCATTCACAGTAATTTTTACCAATTTGTCTAAACAAACTTCTGCGGGAGCCAAAATGAAAAGATTTTTCCTAGAAAGCACTAGAGTAAGGCTGATCTTCACCCAAATTCCACCAGACCAGTTATTTCAAAACACTAAATGGCCGCCTGACCTACAAAAGCATTTTTCTTTATTTCCTGTCTTCCTATCATTTAACTCCCATCTATTTTCTCTCAAGTTTTTAACCTGACACCCAACACCCACTACAGCACCAAATCATGAGGATGGTACAGCTCAGGGAGCATGCTTTGTGAGATAAAACAGAGGATGAGGGACACAGTCACACCTCTGGCTGCTCTTGCTGAATTTACCAGCCCAGAGTACTGCCTCTGACAGCAGCAGCTTCAAAAATGTCCTCCTTCACCTTCACTTCGCTGCATCTGCTTTTTAAGATGCACACCTTTCCCCATTCTCTATACATCTGACTGACAGAAGAAAAGAAGCAAAGATCTTAAGTAGGCATGCCAGGTGCAAACAGTTGTGTCATGGCTTAAACCAGAGACAACGGGCTCAAATTCCCGGCAAGAGCCATGATATGTTTTGGACCATGGAAAGCCAAACAGACAAAGCAGGACTGGCCATCTGCAGAGCTCAATAGAAGTGGTTACTCTGGGATCAAAGAGGAGACCTTCAGTAGATGAGGGCAGCAAAGAGTCCTGCAACACCTTACAGGAGCTACTGACTTGAGACTGCCCCCAGAAAGGCAGCTTCACCCCGAACAGGGGCACAAGACTCTCCCTAACACCAGAAAATGGCAGAGCATGGCCTCAAAGCACTGGCTGTTCAACCAGCACAGCAATGAGTCAAACCATGGGCCTAAACTCAGAAGCCTTTCCAACCTCACCTCCAAAGAACCATCTTTACAAGTTATCCCAGTTAAACAAACACCATCAACATTTCGCCATCCCTGGCAGTATCCAAGGCTAAGCTGGATGGGGCTTGGAGCCACCTGGTCTAGTGGAACACAACCCTGCCCATGGCAGGAGGGGTTGGAACTAAATGATCTTTAAGGTCTCTTTCAACCCAAAGTATTCTATGCTTCTATGTTGACTCTGTGATTTGAGTATTTCCTTAATCAATTTCAAAAGGAAGACATTCTCCTAGAAACTGCAAAGTAGGACTGTATCTCTTCATTTTTGATTTCCTACAATCAAAATACCATCTTTGATCTAGCAAGAGGGTGTTAGGGAAGGCCTTGGAATTTTATTTGCACCAGGTGCAGCTAACACATAGGGAGGGTAAGCCTGGAAATCCATCTTTGGACTTGCCTGCAGCCCCAGGGGCTGGCTGAGAAGCCTCGTGAGGCCAGCCTGGCGCAGCCTGTTGTTTTCACTCAAGGGCCACAGCCGAATCTGTGGCTGACACAAGTCCAGCTCTAGAAATGTCGCAAGAAAGTTGCTCTGAACGGCTGTTGATTAAAAAACCTCCTGCGCCAGTTCATTTTTTTTACTGTATTTTGTAAACATACCCAGTTGGCTCAGGATCACTGTTTACTATCAAAATAGGCATATCAAACACACAAAACATCGGTCAGGGAAAACACCGTGATGAGGCTCTGCTCTCTCTTCCCTGCTACACAAGCATTATATATTTAAGAATCACTGCTATTCCTTAGTCATCAAAAATGTTATAATCTGGTATTATTGTACCGAGGACATTTGAGGTCGCTCTTTGAGTAACAGAGCTGTCTCCTAACTCTGCCAGCAATGAAAAAAAATTTTCCTAACAGGAAAAGGTTTGCGGCCCAGAGCTTGTTACATAAATTCCTGTTTTTCACGCAGCCAGCAGGACATTAAAGAAGCTATGATTTACTAACTTGGAAAAAGTGTTGAAGAGGTAAATCTTGTGAAAATATGCACTGCTGTTAATGATGTTGTGTCTACAAATCCTTGCCAGATGCAAACATGACCTGATAAAAAAGTATAGTTTCAGCAGTGGATCTTGGCAGCCAGAGGAATGGCGCAGCTGTCAGTGGCTGGGGCGCGCAGCGGCACCAGCAGCCCCAGCACACTGCAGAGATGCCTTCAGCCACAGGTTTCACCTGAACTTCGAAGCAAAGCCTCCCAAAACCTGGCCTGAATGACTCCACAAGCAAGCGTCGGCATTTTGAGGCAGGTCTTCACGCAGTGGCAGTTCATGCCAGATCGCGCTGTGTGTAACTGCGCTGGAATTTTATCAAAATCTGGGTCAGAATGGCAGCAGGGCTGCTGCCACCTGCAGAGTGCTTCCTGGGATTGAGCTTTTGCCTCTGAGATAAGTAAACTTACTTCAGCATTTAGTCCAGGAACTGTGGATATGCTAATTGCTACTTTCTGATTTAAGACTCAAAATATGCAAAACCAGTATCAGCTATGGGCAATGTGAAGAGCACATCCCAGCTAATGAAATTCATCAAGCCAAGAAAATTATTCCTTTGAACCTACATATTTATATCACTCAGCTGTATTTCTGAGATCTTCAACAGCTTTACTGATATCCAATACTGCATTTAAACCCAAGATTTAAATAGCAAAACACACAACTTAAGTTCAACTTGACTAATTGCTGAAAAAAATTATATCCCTATCACAATTGAAGTTGAGGTATTTAATTTTTTTTTTTTTTTTTTGTAAATTGGGTTGGTGTTTTACTAAAGACCTGAGGACTCAGTTGCTCTGTTAAACTTCACAAAATTGGACTTACTGAAGTGAGACCATACAGAGACACTGGCAATCTTTTTTCTACCCCAGCCCCAGGAGCACCAAAAGCAGAGAGATGCAGAGCTCTTTAACCCAACTGCAAACCTCTCCAAGCAAGACCTAACTGTGGATCTGTGATTGTCTGGGGAGCTGCAAGACCCCAAATTTGCAAAAGCACCTACAAGTGCACATGGTCTCTCCCGTCCTCATACTTTCATCCATGGGCACAGGCAGCATTTATGCAGCCACAGTGCTATGATAGCCACCAAAAGGCAGAGTGAGGAATGGATGTGGCAGTCAATACGCTTTATAAAAACAAGTGTATTTGCTATCAAGGTGCATATGTTGATGGGATTGCAATAAAGCATGCCATGGCATCTCAGAGAGATTCACAAGTAACTAGTAACAAAGGTAGGAAGGAGTTGGCCTCTGGAAGCAGATGCAGTCATAACAAACTGGGAGGCCATACAAGCAACAGTGCTGCCATAACACACAGGTCAAGGATTTCCATTAAAATTTGCAGTCTAATGACTGCCCACCAAGTTTTCATTCAGACGGCATCCACAGCAGGAGTCCACTGCTTTCTACACCTCATCCAAGGGGATGGTCTACACAAGTTGCCAGCTTGTTCTACCATCAGCTGAAATGACAGAAAATACAGATCGAGGCACAATACATTGACTGAAGTTCTCAGATCTCTTCAAACAGTATCTGAAACAGATTTGGAAGTTGGAAAGAAACTTTCAGGGAATACAATATTCAAGATTGCTTTTGCAGAAGAGGGGAAGCTTCTTATTAATTTTATCTGATAGTTGGGAGCACACTGCAATAAGAACATGCTCAGGAAAACAAAGTCAGGGTTGAGGACTGGTAGGTCATATATGGCTAACATCACTGCTGTTGGGAGATGCCTGCTGCGATCAGTGGTGGCTGGCACATGAGCCAGCTGTGGTAGCATATCCTGTTACTGACAGCTAACAGCAGGATTCTGAACCAGCACAATCTCCTTGTGATGACAACACCAAAGAAGAAGTTTTGCAGGAGAGAAGTGAAGAGCTCAGGATTTCCATATGGTCTTAGAGAAGACATTTGACCTGACTCTCCAGGTCTTTGTATAGGGACTGTACAGCAGGTCCAGATGTTCACATTATCCTCCTCTTGGAGCCTCAGTGGCAAGCACCACTCTAAAAAGAAGTCATTAACACTCCTAGGAAATTGTGCAGAGGCCAGGACATTCTCCAGCATTAACAGCTGGACAGCAACAGCAGGGGCTACCCATGGCAAGTGGCACCATGTGGCATCTATCCAAGGCTAAGTTAGATCATGCCTGGCAAAACAGGCAGGTTTGCCTGCAATAGCTACAGCGCCTGCACCCGTTTTGCTGTGGTTTCCAACCATGCTGCCAAGTTTGCATGGGCTGGATCTAGAGGCCGAGGAGGAAAGAAAACATTGTTAACTCCAGACCTACCAGAATTTCCTTTGGTACAACAGTCTGGTGTACGGCAATCCTGTTTGTTTTACCTAATAACTATGAAATACAAGAAGTTCAGATGCCAGTGCTGCACCTGGAGCTTGGATTTGCCTCAGAGCTAGTGCTGGACAGCCATAAGCACTTGGTCTACAGACAGCACACATTTCTCTCTCAAAAAGGTTCCTGACACTACGATGTTCACCAACACAACCACACATCAGACTGCAGTGTCAGAGGCCTCAAACACTAATGAAACAGCTAATTTTGCCACCCAGTTGTGGTATTCTTTTATTACAGCTCAGAAACCGTCTTTGTTGTTCAATAAGAGTATGGACAAAAATCATGTCACTTAGCCTCAGGTCAGAGTCATATTTAGAAGATGCTGGAAATTTGCCACCTGCAGCTGCATGAAGGTGGAAGGGCAGGATTTCCTCCCAAACAGGTCATGCTTTTTTGGGTCCTTTGTTCCTGGGGAGGTGCTTTTGTTTGACTTCACTTTTTCTCCTTCACGATTAAACAGTTAAGAAGTGTCAGCTTCTTAAAAAGTGAAGAAATACTTTTCTCTTCCTAGAGGGACTTCGCACTGTTTCTCTGTGCTTTCCATTACACAGGGTGGCACAGTGAGAGTCTTTCCCAGACCACCACCCATGAAAAACCACCTCCAAATAAGGAGGAGACAATTCCATAAACTGTTCCATGTGATAAGATTTCAGCAATGCATCCCTTTTTCCATGCATGAATGTACAAGAATAGGATGGACTGTGTGTTATTGCTATATGTTTGCTATACATGTCTCCTAAACACAGAAGGGTTTCCTGTGGCCTTATGTCAGTGGCATTAATCTAAGTCCTGTACATTCTGCATTCAGGTTCACAGATTTATACTATCCTGTGCTTCCTTCTCATAGCTGTCAAAGACTAAAAAATTTTGAACGCGGAAGGTGCTTGGCCTTCCTCCAGGTTGCATCCTGCTGCCACCAGGCACTGGAGGGGATTTCTGAATCACTGGAGTTTTCTTCTCTCAATCCTGGTAACATGTAGGAACAGAAAATGCATACCCAGCTTCAGACACTGACATTTAAGACTTGGCTATGCATGCTTACATGTCAGAGCGGGCAACTCTGCTGACATGTATTTGAATAACTCCCAATTGCTATACCCTGTATCCTCTTCCTCATTCTAGGCAGACTCCTTGGAAGCACTTTTCCGTAATGGCAGTTTGGACATTTCTAATGAGATAACACTGCCTACTTTCCCTACGTGGGCATTTAGAAAGAATGAGTGTAAAAGCCATGAACAAGGTTCACACTATGTCAAGTGTGCACACAGGGCAACCACACACCGGGATACTCTTCCACATATGATGACCCCAACCAAAACTTTTAACCACTCTTAGGTTTTTCTGTACCTCCAAGAGTGAGACCACAGGGCCACAGCCAGGTTAACTATCACCTGTATCAGTGCCAATACTGTGTTTTATAACTGCATTTATTTCTATGAGCACAATATAGGCATGATGCACCATCAACACAGTGTACACCAAATATATAGACATTTGCTAGGATTTCAAAGCCAAGGAAACAACATGACACTGGCTAGGAAAAACAGACAAAAATGCACATGAAAAACATAAGATTTTTAAATGAAGTTTGTTGAATGTACCTTTATCCCTCTGGTAAAATCATCTGGGAACCAAGACAGCCTACAGGTTTGTCTAAAATCTATCCATTTTACCACAGTGTTATTAAAAAAAAAAAAGCAAATAGCTGTCAGGATACATGAGATAAATGATAGCTTCATTTATCAACTTCATTTATCACAACCTTAAAAGCTGTGAAGTGTAGAAAATAAGGGAAGAAACAAATATCAGATCAAAAAATTCAGAGATAGCTGGGATAGCTATTTTTGGTGATCCAGACAAATTCTAATACTGCTTTACAAAACTGGTGCTGCAAACTTTCTATTCCAACAGATGGAAAAGAAGTGTTTGACAAATACAAGGGTTCTATATTCATAAATAAACATTTCTGTTTTCCACAAATATGAAACATATATATGCGTATGCACATATACAGCTCATGATGAAGAAGCATTTCTGAAGCTCACCAGGGACACACAGGAGGCCTACAGGGAGGCCTCACTGAAGAGGAATGTTTCAAAGTCAGGATGCCCTTTAAACTAGGGCTTCTCTACTCTCCTTAAGCACTCTCAGACCTCTGGGCTTCACAAGAAGCCAGCGCAATCACATCAGTAACCCAAAACCAGCAAAGCGGGAGGACTCGTGAATAACCTGACTAACCTAACTGCAGACCCAGGTGCTATCACAGAAAAGCTGGTAAAGGTTGCAATTAATAAAACATCAGAGGTCAGGGAAATAATTAGCCTTTCAAAACAGTCCCATAAAATATTGCACATACAAAAGCCTGCATATTTTGTTCAGGAAAGGTGAGGGAGCACCTGCATTATGCCAATGCCAGACCAAATGAATGGCAGTGCAGCTGAGGTGAGCACCATGTACCACTGCTATGGTGTGCTCATCAAAGGGATTAAAAGCACTGGAATCATCTGTAGTGCAGCAAGCCCTGAGGAAGACTGCTGTGATTCATGGTGGGCAGGTAGCCCTTTTACAGTTATTCACTGTGGACCCTAATGCAGTGACCAGAAATGCAACTCTGCAGGGACGCAGGCACCACACAGACATAACGGTCTGAGGAAAAGCTGTCCTCAAATGCAGAGCAAGAGCAGGTTGTTGCAAGGAAAACATGAATCACAATTAAAGGCAAAATTTATTAAACTGAAAAAAACCCAAAATTTGGAGTAATAAAGTAGCAGTTAATCCATACAATGCCAGAATGACTAATAGCTCAAAATTTTATTCTGCAACTATAGTAAAGAGAGACAAAGGGGTAGTTTTTTTGGGGTTTTTTTTCAGCCAGTGGGAATAATTATGATCATTAGGACAAAAAATGTTAATCACTCGTTTCCTGTTTAACAGAAAGCCTGCTCGCTTCACCTCTGCCACTCTCCACTGTTACACCCAGTTCATCACAGACTAGACTGTTTATAGAAAGCTTTCCCCCCCCAGCTTTTTTTCTTCCTAAAACTAAGCTGCCTTTTATTGACATTTGTTAGCTCTAATGAAGAGGAAGAAATGTGTATACATGCTAAATACATCAATGCTAATTAGACCAGCAGATCATCTTAAAAGGAACACTGGAAATATATTCTTACCAATTAGAAACAAAAAGGTCAGAAGTAGGCCAAGGTCTTAAGTATGAATTACAGAGGTTAAAACACATTTTAGTCTGAAAATAGGGTTGATTTTTTGCATTGGCCTTTGAGTCCACACAGAAAACTTCCAAGAAAAAAACCAAAATCAAAAAACCCAGATATGATTTCTGAAAAAGCTTTAACTGGTTAAGTCAAAGAACTGTAAAGTTCCCTGCCTGAGAAGCCACATAAATTTTGCAGACTAAAATCCCTGCATAATGACCAAAGCAGACCTTTGCCACTTGTCTAGGTAAAGGCACAAGCAAACCTAGGCCTGTATGTTTGGTTTCAGATGGATACTTCACTAGGAAGCCGCAGATCTTCATTTTCATGAATTAAGACTACTTGCTTCCACAAAACCACTGACAACCTAAAGGGCTGGAATGATCACCAGCACCTGATGGATTTACAAGCAATGTGCTGCCCACAACAGTGAAAATGAGTTAAAACTGAGGCAGATAAAGCAAAGCAGGATGTACTGGAGACACGGGCTGAAGTCCATGGCAAATGCCCCCATCCACTGTGCTGCCCATGGGCTGGCCATGCCTGGAGAAGCTCGAAGGGCTGTCTGTATTTCTTACCTTGGGAAGCAACATACCAAAGGGGATGTACAGATCCAACAGTATAAAAAGTTGTGTTGACTGAGCCTTTGCATAGAATATTAAATAAAAAAGGAAATACATCTCCTTATTACACTTGTATTAGCATAGCAGAGGCAGTCTTTTCATTTAGCAAGGAAAGGACTAAAGACTCACATTCTGTGGTCATGGATGTCACTGAATACCAGTTTTTCAGAAACAAAGAGTCAATGAAAGCAGCAAGTTTCCTTTGCAGCAGGGTTAGCTGTGCCCCACAGGAAATCCCTGACTTGAGGAAAATGCAAGTCTTGTGAAAAGAAGGGCAAAGCCTTTTATTTACAAGCTGCAAGATATCTCGGGCTACATCTCACTATGCATTTGATCTTTATTTTGACTTCAGCAAGTATAAGGATATACTAGAGAAATTTTAGTACAGGTCCCAAAACTACAAAAAGAAAACTAAAACAGAGTTAAGTGGATTTTTTTTGTTTGGTTTAGGGCATCTTCAGAAACTATTTAGGGCATCTAGTGGTTGAGATGCTGAATGTTTCATATTTGTAAGGGGACAGTGTCAGCTTAAAAATAACAACCACCCTATGGATTTCACCTAGTGTTGATGTGGTAAACAAGAGAAACTGAGGAGAGAAGAAAGGGACAATTCTCTTTCCCGTCGTTTCTTCTGCATCTGAGTATAGTCCAGTACATACAGTCACTGTTTTACTATTTATGTTTCTTCTATACAATTTACCCTTTATCTGCCTCATACATAAAAAGAAAATAAAATACAATTTTCCTGTTAACAAAGTAGTAGCAGAAAAGAATGTTTTCTTATGTTTTTATTAAAACACCTTAAATGGGATCATACTTAAGTTCTCTTTAAACTCCTGCATACCTGCAAATATGCAAAGGATATTGCTTTATACAGTCAATATTTGTTAATTTTTCTTTGTGTTCTGTTTTTATACTCCAAATTCACAAGAAGCAATTATATAGTTTCAATTATTCCTCTTTGTACATCCTAAAGAGGCACCACATAAACTAGGCATTATGTTTCTTCCTAGCTTCTTAAACACAGTTTGCCTTGGTACTTATTTTCCTCCACCACAGAAGCAGGTCAGACCACCAGCACACTCTCTTCAGGAGAGCTCTTTCCAATTCAAGTTTGCTCCCACAGCCTAGCAGATTTTATGTAACACAATTTACTACTCCAAAGCCAGAAAAAAAACCTCATCCAAATTTCAGTATGGCCTTTGGCTATATTCGAGCATGTACTTCCCCTCTCCACTGTCTGGCCAGTTGCTGCCACCCTCTTTCAAAAGGTGAGGTTTATACTTAAAAGGGATTTTAATCGATTTTTTGGGGACTCAGAGGACTCCTGATGGGTGGCTGCACTGTTCATGCCAGCACCTTACTCTCAGATTCTGCATTCTGTGATGTTCTTCAGGCTGCAGCTCAAGAAACGTTGGCATTCATCACTGGTTTTTATGACATCTGTTCAATATTATAAAGCCAGAGTCATCCAATCTTGCAAAACATGTAGCACCAACTCTGAGCAGTTACCCCCAGACACACTCACAATTTTCAGTAGGTGATGGGAGGCAGAGTATCATTTCTCAGAGCAAGATGGGCACACAGAGGAGGGAAATCTGAAGGGCAATTTCTTTCCTCACACCCATTTTGGAAGCATTCCTAGTCCCTCACTACTGTAGGCTGTGCTCTGTACTTAACAGACCCTTATTAAATCAAAGAACTATTTACAATCTACATACTGGCAAGTCCACATTCCCATAGAATGTCATCCGGCAACAGTGACTTAAACCATCAGCTCTGTATCTATTTGCTTTCCTCCTTCACAAACAAGAAAAGTAAAAAGGACAAGAAAAACCCATGTTTTTAATGACAAGAATTAATGGAGTAAAGCCCAAGAGCTCTGATGCACTAGCACTCATCACAATACCCAAGCATGGGCTTCTTTTTATGCAGCAAAATACTACAATGAGGACAATGAAAAGAAAGATTAGCAGCACTATTGTGGCTTGAGATCTTTTACATACACACCTGCTGCTAGAGGTGCAGGACCACACTGGACACAAAATAACACAGCTTCCAGAGTGGGACACCTGTGCAAAAATGAGCTTGGTTAGACATTTTGGGTGCTAGATTTCTCCTGCCAATTAGGTCTAATTAATCACCCCTCATTACTATTTCTTTCTATTTGAGATACACAAGGAAACTGGCCTTACCATGGCTGCTCAGAGATCAGACTTCATTTGCCCTGGATACAAGGAAGCTCTGGGCACAAGGTGGCTTTTACCAGGTGGAACAAGAGGTGTCCCAGGAAGGACATTTTATCACCCTTATCAGTTCAGGAAAGAAAACACTGTTTTTGAAAAACCTCCCCTCCTCTATGCTAATCCCTCAAGCCCAAAAAGCTCTTATCAACTTCCATATTAGGCTCCCTCCTCCTGGAGGTCACAGTCTTCACGTGGTGCAAACTTCACCATCATTGCCCCAATCCCCCTCAAGGAGAAGCCCACGAGTACCCGGGCAGCCCGAGCCTGCCAGCCTCGATATTCAGATTTAAGGAGTGCAACAGTCAGATTCCCAATCACAAAGCCTGCCAGGGACCTCCCATCCCTTCCATGCTTTTGCTCAAAGATGAGGAAGGATCTTCCCTACAGCTTTCCCCAGATATGCATTAAAGCACATTAAGGCAAAAGCACAGCTGACACTGGGAGCTAAAATGCCCTAAATCAATTTAAAGGGGTGCAACAAGAAAGTCTTAAGTTACTCTACAGGGACTTGCTCAGTATTTGTCTCCTGACAGCTTTTGCTTCTTTCAAGTACAGCAGTTTAGTTCTTCCGCCTGCAGACAGTGAGAGAGAGAGAAGCAACACAGCTCCCTGTGCAGCTCCAAAGACGTGCAAACTCTTTAACTGAGCTGGTCAGAATGGGGCACTCGTTTCAAAAAAAAAAAAATAAATAAAATAAAATTTGCAGGACATTAACTTAAAAATAGCAGGAATGTCAGCAGTAGGAGCTGTCATTTGCAATAGCTATCAAGACACAGGAAGTTACTTATTCTGTAGGTCACATAAAGCTCTCTTTAAAAACAAGGATGAAACAGAAAAAAGAAAGCATGTTTACTGAAGCATGTTTTCCAACATTATTTATCTAACCGATTTTGTTTATGAAGTTTTATAATAATTTGTCATTGATACATATTTGGGTTTATGTCCACAGACCTGCTAAACTGCTGGCAACTGCAGGAGACACTGAAGCTTTCACTGCTACTGCTTAATTTTTTAGATTATTTTCAGTTTTGAAGATATTGCAGGGGATTTTCCCACATTTTTATTTGGTTTTAAAAAGAAATTAAAGTCTTCCCTTGGAAAGTCAGGTGTTTTTAAGTATTTTGTTTGTTGATTATTCATGTAATCATAAATTACCCTGTGTATTTGGCAGGCCATGCCTTTCTCTCTTAAAACATTTGTTTTCACTTTTTCAGTTATTGTTTAGATCCTGGTCATAACATGCTCCAGGTTGTTTTGAACAGCAGAGGAAATAAGCAATATTTTAACTTATATCACACTGTAGCAACATTATATGCCTACGCAGCAATATGCTGCCTATTCAGTATTTCCACTTTCTTCCTGTCCACTGCTGGCTTACAACAGCAAGACAATTCACAATTTTACAGTTTTGCAACCTGTAAAATTCAGACTCACAAGCAGGCTCAGAACAAAACACAAAAAGGAGCAAGAAATAGGACTAAAAAAAAAAAAAAAAAAAAAAGAGGGGCTGTATATAAAGTAAATATATTTGCTGAAGGCTGGTTTTGAAATCATAGGTAAACCAACAAAGCTCTTCAGAAGTCAGCTCACATGCACCCAGGCATTGCAGGTGACACAGTTGGATGAGGCAGAGCCCCAGCAAGGCACTGTTTGTCTACATTCACCCTGACACCACAGCAGAGAGTTAGGAAAGAGACTTTGAACTACGTTCCATCACTGCTGCTCAGCAGGATCACAGCCTGCAGTGGATGTGATTACTAAACCCATCATGACCCCTAAGAAAATGCCCTCTGGATTAGAAAAAAAGAGAGTTACCATTCCAAACACCACACAATTCATACAAAACAGTCTCTGTGACAAAGTAGAAATTACAGAACTACATTTCAAAAATTTCTCAAGGCTTTTTTTTTTCTATCGGTTTAATTTATACATTGTATTTCGAGCATTCAATTATCATGGAGAAGGATTTCCATCTCTCCGCCATTAGTGAAGTCTTAGGAATTCCTCATTTACCTAGGAAGGAGAGGGAGATTAAGAAAAGAAGAACATTTCTTCCAAGACTGGCTTTGTAAAAAAGGTACTTCCAAAACTCAGTTTTGGAACAATGAGTGAAGGATCTGGACCTAGTACCTTGAAGATATCTACATATCAATTGCAAATTTAAGGAAGTTTAATAGCTCTTAGACAGTCTTTTTAATGAAATTCTCAAGGCATCAGAGATGTTTAGGACCTACCACTTTAAAATACATTCCTCAAATAATGGAAACTGTCAAAGCAACCATGGGCTCAATCCTCCTTTTTCCTCCTCTGTCAATTATTCAAGGACCCCACATTCACTCATCCCCTGCTGTCTACTTCCTTCAATGCCAAGCATTTCTGGGGCATCTGATAAGGAAGTGCAGAGTTATCTTGCTCAAAGTTTTTGTAACAATAGCAACCATCCCCCCCCCACACACACATATATATTCAACACGTTTGACTGATTTTCCAAGGAGAGTAGTAGCTGAGTGATTTTGACAAGGAAGAAATACAAATCTCTGTGTCCCACATATCTTTTTAAAAAATAAGTAATATTTTAAACTGAAAAGATTAGGGTTTTTTTTTCCAATTCTCTCCTATTTCAGGCTATTTTTGTGTTAAATTTTTAAATGTGAGTACATTCAAGACTGAGTGTAATCAACCAAAATATTAAGACACATATTCACCTCTAAGAAGAATTCAAGAGAAGCCTGTGATTTGTACAAAACCCCTGGCAGTGATTTCTGTGCAGTGTGGTTGGCTAGTAAACACCACAGAAATGCTGCTTAAAGCTGATTTGAAGGCCTTTTTACCTTAAGAAAGAACTTGCCAGAGAGAAGCAGTGACAAGGCACTTGCTTCCTGTCCCAGCTAAAGGCACACCACAACTTTTGATTCAGCTTGCTTGACTTCTCTACACTGCCATAGAGGCTGCCCGATTCTCAAATAGCCCAGACCATGTGGATTTCCGATTTTTTTAATCAAGTCTATTGACAAACTCACATCCTTTCTGCTGTAGCTGTTTGCAGTGACATACTCCTCAGGGCTCCAAAATACTTTTAAAATCCTTCAGAAGGCAGCAGTCAGGGGAGGTAGTGGCAGTCAAATGTCCTCTGTCTGTTTGCACTGGCTTTTCTGTAATCCTGGCTTAAACACACGTGCACCACAGGAAGAAAACAGACAATTTTAAGTTGCTGACTCTAGAAAAAGAGCAAGAACCATCTAAGATTAAACCTGGCCCCCAGACTTTGTCAAAAGGCTGACTTAAAGGATAAGGCCAGAGAAGATTAACTCAAGTACGATGCCAAAGTACACTCAAACAGCAATAGCTTCTTGACAAACACTGAGGGATTGTAAAAACCAGAACAGTTAAGAGGAGGATTCATAACCCTGCAGTCTGTGCCTGAAGGAAAGCTCTCCCAACCCAGGTTCTGGCACTTGGTAAATGCCAGCAAATAGTTCTGGCTGTAGTGATGCAGCACAACTCACTGAGCCCATAACTAGAAATGCAGACAACCCAGGTGACTTTGGAGTAAAAAAATCCTCCAAGAGACACACTGTCCAAAGGAGAAGGTGGCAATGCTATTCTTCCACGCACTATGGGACCAGCCAGTTTTCCTTTCATCTGACAGCAGTCAGGGAGAGATGCAGTAGTGAAGAAGTGCACAGTTCATCCATCAGCAATGTTAGCAAGGAACAGGGAAACGGATGCTTTGGCTGCCTCGTCTTACTCCTGCTATGAGGGGCAAAAGGCTTTTGCAATTATTCCTATGAAAAACCTATCAAATCACAGGTCAAAAAGCTCTACTAGTTTGTGGCTATCTTCCCAAGAGAGTGAAAAGACATGATGGGAAGGAATAACCCCAACTAACACTGTTAACAGAGCTTTAAAGACCAAAGCTTTAAGACCGTGGCTTGTATCATACAGCAGTTTTATCACAGCTGCTTGACAAGCCACTGTAGATACCAGTCACTTAGAGGGAAGAAGTATTGACTGCCAAACCAGGAAATGCTTCCCTGAACACTCTGGGTTGTCCAGCTCCTCTGAGGCAGGCAGTTGTAGGCTTATGGGCTGGGGTAGGAGCACCTGCTTCTGGTAGGGAGTCTGCCAGTTAAGTTTTCTGCTCCAGATGAAATGAGGAACTTGCAACCTCAGCAGCAGCCTGAAAATAGGAAAGCTGCAGCTTCAAACAGACAACCAGAGAGCACCCCATGAGAACTTCAGCCAAACACAGTCCCAGTTCCCAAGCACCACCCTCTAAGAAACTCAGCCAATGCAACGACAGTTTCCCCATACAGAAGATATTGCTCCACACCTCAGCTGCCATCCCCTGAATCTGCCCGCTACTAGACTCAAGCCCATCACTGACCAAAATTTTCCTCCTCTTTCTCCTCCTGTCCATACCAAATTTAGCTTATTTCTACTGGAATGATGACATCCTCAACATCAAGACTGAACATTGGCACTTTCCTCAGTGAAAGAACAAATTCCTCCACATCAAAATGCTGCCAGTAAACAGGTTTGAATGACTCAATATACAGACAAAACTTACCCAACTCAAGTCAACAGAAACTTAACATTTATTTCTCTGTGTTCAATACACATTTTTCTATTGATGGCACTAAAATACTAAAATTAATGCTGCTAGTTAGAAAAAGCTCCAGGGAGGCCTCATTGCAGCCTTTCAGTACATAAAGGGAGCTTTTAAAAAAGGTGGAGAGTGGCATTTTACCCAAACAGATAGTGGTAAAACAAGGGGGAATAGTTTTAAACTAAGAGGAGAGATTTAGATTAGATGTTAGGAAGAAATTCTTTACTCAGAGGGTGGTTAGGCTATAGAACAGGTTGCTCAGGAAAACTGTGGATGCCCCATCCCTGAAGTGTTCAAGGCCAAACTGGATGGTGCCCTGGGCAACCTGATCTAGTGAGTAGCATCCATGCTGATGGCAGGTGTGGCTGGAACTAGAGAACCATTAAGGTCCCTTCCAACCCTCCTATGATTCTGTGGCAGTTCTACCATATGAAGATTTGCTCTGCTTTGATGCAATTTTTCCTTTGCCTACGTTATGCTTAAATCTCGTTATTTCCTTTTTTTTCCCCTGAAGATTAGTTTATCATGCATTCTACAAGTCTCAAAGTAAGGGAAAAGGCAGTAAAAGCAAAATAAAGAGTACCTGTGAAGATTAAAGACCATAATGACAATGGCAAGTCACACACACCGAAGAGGCTGACACCCTCACCAGTGTCCTGGTTTCCCTCCCAGATGCAGCTTCCACTATGAGCTGGGACACAAAACCTGTGACACACAGTAAGCTGCCCTCCTTTATCTACAACACCATTGCAAGCAGGCACTCCCACCAGCTTGGTGCCTGCTTTAGGGTGGAAAGTGGAAGGAGAAGAGGAGGGAGATGAAGAGGTGCCTGGCACCTTTGTTAGAGGTTTGGAAAACACCGTTTTCTCTCGGGCACAGAAGGAAGCAAACAGCAAGCACCGTCCCTCAGCCATGGCAGCACGCACGCACATGCACACGCATTTCCTCCGGCTTCACAAAAACAATGAAGCACGGGGAGCCTGGCTCTTACATGAAGCACACACCAGCTATATATAAAGTAAGGAAAGCAGCTGCTTCAAAAGCTCAGTCACGGTTTTATCAACAGGGCTTTAATTAGTACCCATCTGCTTCCTGTTTTACACTACAGAACTGACTTTCACCTGTTTCAGCAAAACACCCCTTCCCCCAAATGGAAGTGTGCACACACACGAACACACACGAAAAGTTCACAAACACCTTATGCTTAAGTAATTAACATCTGAAATCCTTGTTCTGAGTGTGTGGGCTACATAATTGCTTTGTTAAAAAAAAAAATTAGGCCTTGCCAGAGCTAGCAGATTTCACAGCCAACACCTCTAAATCACACACCTTATATGTTTCAGCACTTATTTTAACTCGTTGGCACTTGGGGACCCAAAGGACTGGAGCTCTGTTGTACTGGCACTGCACTACAGAGAGGCTGCCCAGAGGGTTCGCAGTGGAAGTGTGGGCTTTTCCTGAGGTCCGTCACACACATGAAAGGATTTAAATAAACAATGGCAAGGCTGATAGTTTGAATCCATTCTTAACTCACCCCATTGTTTGAAGAGAAGAAACAACACGTAGAAGAAAAATATTACTGAGGGAGGAAATAGCTTCACCTTTGAATTTCCTGACATTTTTCCTCCCACGTTTTTCCCCTTCACACGTCAATTATTTATTTATTTTGCAGGGAGAAGACAAGTGAAAGTTAAGTACACCAGCACAGCTACGTGCTGTCAGGCCTGCCCACCTCTCCTGCACAAAGGAGCTACCAGTGCTTGAAAGTTTGCCAGGAGCAAGGTATCCAAAGAGCAAAACAAGAGGAAGCAAAGTACTAGAATGAATTCCTTGCTAATGACTGAGCAAGGAGCACCATTTGCCTACTCCTAGGTCCAAATATAGGAAGGGGAAGAGGGGCAAGTGCCGAAAGGAGCAGCATTCATAAGGTCTCTACACAAATTTTTTGGTTATGCAAAGCCTTCTCAAAGTTGCTCATCACAGAAAAGCAGCTTTCAGCTGATGCTAAAGGTGTGCTTTTCTTAGCACACCTTTAGCATCAGCCACCACTTACAGCGCTTATTTTGCCAAAATAAACCTGGCAACCACACGACTCATGCTCCAGTTTTGGAGTGGAAGGAGATCATTCTCTTTACAGTTAGAAACCTCATCTGCAACAGCTGTCCCAGATGCACAAAGCCAGCCTAACTCAATTAGAATTTTCTTCCACAGCATCTTGGAGCTGCTTCCTGAGTTTTTGGATCTGTCTGTCTTCAGGGTTCATGAGATTCACTAAAGAGTGAAAAGCAAGAAAGAAAGTCATTCCAGTAAGCAGAATTACAGCAGATACCCCTTTGATTTAGCTACTTGTGGTGGTAGCATGAGCAACCAGCCTACAGCATCCTCCTGTGTCCTCGACATGATCACCCAAGGGGAGACCACAGTGCTGGCAACACCAGAAGGGGAAACACTAACAACAAACACTTGATTGTAAGACTCATTATTCATGGGAGTCTACAATAAAGATGGAGAAAGATGATTTACAAGGCTATGTAGTGACAGGATGAAGGGGAAGAACTTCACACTCAATGAAAGTGGGTTTAGATTAGATATTAGGAAGAAAATCTTTACTGTGAGGGTGCTGCGGCACTGGAACGTGTTGCCCAGAGAAGCTGTGGATGCCTCATCCATGGCAGTGTTCAAGGCCAGGTTGGATGGGGCTCTGAGCAACCTGATGCAGTGGAAGGTGTCCCTGACCATGGCAGGGGCTTTGGAGCTGGATGATCTTTACTGTCCCTTCCAACCCAAACCATTCTAACATTCTGAATGGATACCCTAGGGAAGGTATTTGTAGTATACTGCCATTTGTTACTGAAACAGCACACCAAAGGAACTTCTATCTCTGTATACATGAAGAGATTTGTGCAGCATCACACAAATCTGACAAACAATAAGAATTGCCATTCAAAAGTAAAGATCAAACCTTGGTTTTAAATCTCCAGCTTCTAAAAGTTCTCAGCAATTCTTCTGCTACCTCACTGTTCAGCAAAGGCAGGATTTTGTACACACACTAAGGGAGGTACTAGTGAAGGGAATGAGCTCTGTTGCTAGAGGAAAAAAAAAATCAAATGAAAACACACAGGCTTTCCAAGCACAATGAATGCTCTGAGCATGTAAAATAGGTGAGAAGGGATGGAGCAAACTGAGCACCAAATGTGAGAATTCCAAATATTTCTCAGAAAAGTAAAGGTGGCTCACTTCTAACTCAATTGCTTCAAGGACAGAAAAAATAGATGCACTGATCTCTTGGGTTGTGTTCTGGTTTTTTGTTTAATTTATAGACTTTATTAATTGATAAACCTGAAAAATCAATTTTTTCCTTAAAAAATGGAAAAGAATTCTTAACCTTGTGTTTTCACCTAGAAGAGTACACCACCACTTAGATATTTTTCCATGATATCTCAAGCAACATATTACAAAACTTCATCCAGGACTGAAACAACAGATTGTCTCAAGAGCAAATGACAAAATATTTGTACCAGAAATCCTGGCAACGTTGCATGCAGATGGGTTTTCTGAAAAATGGGGTTCCAAGAATAAGTCACCCATGGTTCCAAAAATAAGAGTTAAATTCAAACAAAAACTGGATGTTCACTTTGCAGGGTACTGCAGGCCTCCCCAGGGTCCCACCCTTGCCACACACAAGACACTTGCTAACCACAAGCTTCTGAAGTCTGAGCTTCAGCTAAACACACAAGGCTGGGGAAATGCAACCAAGGCCAATGTGCTGGCTGCATAACCCAGAAATGGCACGCTATGAGGAGGTGGTCAGCTATCCCACTACCAATGGACTTAGCCCTGAGCTTCAGGGCAGCCCCAAAATCCATGCCCACCATCTGCAGGGGTCTGAGCTGTGGCAGGAGGGGATCATTCTCTCATGCAGGGCCAGGAACATCTCTGCCTGCAGCTGGAATATGGGTATGCAGGTCAGGTCTCTCGGCCTGCGAAGGCACAGCTCAGATGGTCTCCAAAACACTCTGCCCTCCCCAAAGCAGGGGGCAGGCACCGTGTGTGCGGAGCACAGAGGCGCGTCACGCTTCGGCGGGGGGCACCAGAGCATGACTGCAGCGCAGCAGAAACAGATGTCTGAGACTACTCTCATAAACAGGGACGGAGAAACTTAAAACCTGCACATTATTGCTCCACCTCCCCTTTTACAAGGGGAATCAAAAGCCAAGCTCATTGGATGGTAGTGGCCTTCCTTTAACTGATTCCTGGGCATTGGGACACACTGCTTCCACACTGCTTTTTTTGGTTTTGAGAACTTTACTGAGCCAGACAACCATGTGCACTCTATTTTTTTGTTGTTTTTTTATGGTCAATACCTATTGACCTGATATGGAATTCCAGGATATTCTGCAGTAAGAGGAGGAAAACAGATCCTTGATTTAAAAGGCATATAGTAGTCAATGTATTTTTGATCCCTGGGATCTAGGGCCTTCAACAAACTTTTCACCATTAGCTTGTCTTCCTTCGCAATGGCAAACTTCATACAGATAAATACTGTTCATAAAGGCTATGCAAAGCTAGTGGTGTTCGGCAGGAGACAGGCACACATGAACAGTTCTAGCCTGAGATGAAAAAGCTAATACAATTTTTTTGAAATTCAGCACCCATCCGAGACCAACCTTTTCCGTTAAGATGACTAAACAACTGGCTTGAAGTGATTTGCATAAAAGACTTTAAAAATGTAATATGGATACGAGGGAAGGAGAAGTGAAACAAGAATGGGATAATGACACTTTATGATAACAAAGAGCATTACAGTCTGGTGCCCACAAGAAAACAGTGTCCTCCTGCTCCTTTCTTCCCCTCCACTTTTCTCCCTATATATGAAGTTAACAAAACCTTTTCTAAGCATAAAAATCAGGACCTAAACTTAAAGCTCAGTAGTACACAATAGTCCAAAGAAACATGATAAGAGGAATAGAAAACAAACTCAGCACCTCGTAACATCAGCAGATACAGTACACATCTATATTTTTGGTTATAATTAAAAGCCACACACTGAAGTTTGTTCATTAACACAGCATAAATTTCCAACTTAAATTCTTGAGTTTTCCAGAAAAATCAAAGCTGTTGGTGTTACCAGAGTAGCCATGCGGAGCATACACAATTCTCAACATATAATTAGTTCAAATGGCAATTACACCAAAACTTACTTTCTGAACCCTAAAAAGCCAGCAAGTCATCAAGCTGATGACTTCAGAAATTCAACCACTTTCCAGCATTTAACTGGCTCTCCATCCAGATCCAGCTGGATTCTGAATCTGTCCAAGGGTAGAGATCCCACAGCCAAAGTAAGCCTCATCTAACTTTGACCAAATAGGTTTACTTGTGTTGGACAGTTGTGTCATTTTTGCTGCTTCAATGCATTTAAGACTTTTTTAAGACACAGTGAAAATCTATCTTTAAAACAAGACACAAACAAGAAAGCCTGAATTAATGCTCATCCAATATAAATTTGTTTTGAGCAGGTCAAATCACAGGACATCTGGGTATTGCAGAAAGAATAAAAAACTAACAAGAACAAATATAGTTCTTAGAAATTCCAGCCTTTTAAAAATACTAGGTATATTAAAACTAGAATTTCAGAGCCATCAGCGTAACAGTAATCTCAGGGATAAAACACTACTAATCCTCAATTCAGTTATTCCATAATGAAGAGCACCCCTTAGAAAAGGGCTCAGATATTCAAAGCCAGCATTTAACTGTTGCTATGCCCCTATGACTGCTAACATATCCCAAAGTTTGATTTACCACTAGTAAAACTCTTAAGCACAGTTGTGATGAGAGATCATTCTGCAACCAGTTATAAAGATCATCTTATTTTTAAATTGATTCATTTAACTTCAGTATCATTTACTTCTGTAGTATCTCAGTCATGGCAAGGAGATGCTTCTGCTTTAGGCCACAGAGGGAGAAGAAGGAAGAAAGAAAAATTAATTTTCTCTATTAATGCAACAAGACCTTTCATTTTTTCTATATATAGTGATGTTACCTATATTACACCTCTCCAAAAGGGGGAAAAGCATGTTCTAGCAACTTTATAACAGGAATCACTGGACTCACAGCCACCTAATCTTGCCAACTGGTGGCTGCTTTGTAATACAAACAGAACCACAGACAAGACTGTGGTAACACCAGTGGTGCCCAGACCAGGATGGTCATGCCACCAAAGCCAACAGGACCACACCAACCCACCAGCAACTACATCACTTCTCCCTGCCTCCAACCCAACCTCCGGCAGCTTCTTGCCACCACAAGCACAAGGATGATTTGGGCAGTGTATGGCCCAAAAGCCAGAGATGGAGTACACTGGAGTAGAGACACAGGGAGTTATGCCAAAATTCACAGCAACCCAACTTGCTCCAGTTTATTTTCTGTGGGTTTCATCTGAATGATCTTTCTTGATAACCCTGCCTAAACTGATGCAGAGCAGCTTTGCAAAAAACAAATCACCCCACAACTGTTACCTCCATACACAAACCAAGCCCAGGCTATGTAAGAGTTCAGGCCTCTTCATCTAACAAAGGCCAGTTTACAAGACTGCATAAGATTTTTCTGTTGTCTCCTTTTGTATGTTCTCACTTTAGTACTGTTAACCACACTAAACCACTACAAGTNNNGACTGATACTTGCCTAGGACCAGCTCAAGGTTTCTCAACAGCGTAGGCAAAACTGAATCTGGTGGCATTACCAGGTTTGTAAGTGGGAAGCTGAGAACAGTCCCAAAAAGGTGTCTTCCACTCCCTGCAGCATGACCTCCTCCATCCTTCTACCTCACACACACTCCCACTGTAGCACGCCCCATCCTCTCTTTTCTCAAACCCAGACTCAACTAACCAGATCCATCCAAGCCTCATTCCTTCTACAAAAGCTATTAATCCTCCACCTTGTTGTGCTGCAATCCTTAATCGTGGTCAGGCAAATTTCAGGCTTCTGCAGAAGGGAAGGAAGCACCAGGCAGGGGGTTCCTTCACCTTGGGGAAAGGAGGCAGTAGAATGGGGCAAAAGGACACGGACTGAGGGTCAAGCTTTCTTATTTCCCCACAGTCCTACAAGGCTAGACTGATGCTGCCGAAGAGAGCTTCCCTCCCACAAAAATGTGGGCTGCTCCTCCCAATGCAGCAGAGGGCTGTGTGAAGGGAAAATAAAATAAGCCATCTGGGCACCACGTCAGTTCTCGCAGCCTCTGGTTGAAGCAGCACTGGCTGCCGTCACCCTGCCAGCTTCGCACACACCATGACATTCCCCGACACCCTCATGTGACACGCACAAGGGCTGGAGTTCAAGGATGCAGGAAGGTGTTTTTGCCCCAGCTCTGCAGACACCATCATTAGAAGGTCCATTCCCAATAGGTGTAAAGAAAAAGCCACTACATGCCATGCAGAAACTCTTTCTGGGAGCAGCTATTTTGTAACAGAGGGAAGGTAGAAGGAACACTGTAACAAGGAAGAAAAAACTGTTTCAAAATTTAAAAAGACAAAAGGGATGGGACCTAGTTGTACAAAGCAATGGAGAGCAAGAAGAACTCTGTGTGCAGGTAACGCACTTTAAAAAAGGGATTGTTTCCATCTCCCAGAAAGGAAGAAGACTCAAACCACACCTAGTTGCTTCCTACAATGCAACAACTTAAAAATTCTTTGCTGCCTTCTCTGACTTACCACGGTTCTTACCTTGGGAGGCAGGGGTTTCTTGTCCAGATACTTAGTATTCACAAAGGATGCAACGGCTCAAAGAAATGAGATGAGTGGAGACCAAAAGGCAGTAAGGATCACACCATGGTTTCTGACACGTTAGGGAATGGGTTTTTTCTGCCCTGTGAGCTTACTATCATCTTTTAAATGAAATAGCATGCTTCCTAGAAAGACCCTTGCTACTAAATATCTAGGATAACTACCACAAATAGGCTCTAATATTTCTCACTCAGAAGTTTTTTCGTGCATGTAGAGTAAATTTAGAAGTCATCTAATTGTAAGTACTTGCTCTTCAAAAATTGCTCTTGAAAAATTCATATTTTTCTAGTGCATGTTCTCAAGTTTTCCTCAGATATTTATAATAAAATATACACATATATCCAGCCAGAATTTTTCAACAAAAATTCTTATCATAAAGCAAATGACGAGGGAGGCACACATACTTGAGCTTAATACAAATCCAGCTTGATAAGTTGATGGAAATACAGGGTTAGTAGGATTTAATTCATTCTTAGCCTTAAACCAGTTTTTGACAGTAAGTGTGAAGCCAATAATACCAAATAACTGTAGTAGAAAGATGTTTGGCATGTGTAGAGTTAATCACCTGTACATTCCTGGTTTATGATTACTAAGATGCTCATTATCCAGCACTGGGCATCTAAGGGAACATGTAACCACTATGTGTTTCTTTACTAACCTGGAGGTAAGTACCTAAACTTTAGTTCTGCAACTCTCATTTTTATTTCATCACTTTTTCTCCCATGTGCAGTAACATCTTATCTATTTCATAAACAATTATTTGCCTAAGTCTTTTTAAGTTTCAAGTATGAAGCAGAAAACTCTCTCAGCTGGAGACCTGGCTTGCCTAGAAAAAGGCTTGTGTTAACTAACACCTAATGCAGTGCTACCGTCAGACCAAGTAACAACAGCACAGAAAATACAAAGTATTTTGACAACACAAAAATCTCACTAAAAAAAGCCATCTTGTAACTCCCAAGGAACAGCTACTTATACTTTCTCTGTTGATAGACATACAAGGTAATTCCTTACTTTAAATTATCTTAGAGGCAGCTCTTCCTACTGACACAGTCACATGCCCCCAATGAAAGCACAGATCGACTACAATCCTATTTCCAAACCTGCTACCTATCTCTGCACAGGAGCTCCAGAGCCATTCACATGTTAAGCCTGTTCTAGGAGGAGCTCTCTGGTTCTGCAAACAACATAGTCAAAATCTGTTCAAAACCTGTGCCTTCCAGTTTTCCCTTGAACACAAGTTCAGGCCAGATTGAAAAGAAAAACAAAAACAAAACAAAAACCAGTCATTAAAGGAACATGGTCTATAAGATAAATAAGGGGTTCATAATAAAAATTCTCCCTTGGACTTATATTGTCTTTCAACTTCTGTATTTTGCACAACATCTTTACATACTGCTACTTTTCAGATTAGATATGTCTGTATCTTAGCCTAGAATATTCTATTTCGTCTGCATCTTGGAAGACCTGTGCAGACCCATGAGAGCTGACAAGCCTACAGGAAACCAGGTAAAATTTTGGATCCTTGGATGATTTAAGGAGGACTACACTGGTTGAGTACTTTAGGTTTTTCTACATGCAAATATGCAAAGATTTATGAAGATGTAGCTTAATATATACACAGCAAGTTATGAAGCCTGGCATTAACATTTATTCATTAAGAAAACTGCATGTTCACCATCAGACTTTTTTCCCAGAAGGTCTATGCCTTCAGCTGTCATACATTCTTTACACACACTGGAGCTTCAGCACAGCTGGTGAAATTCCTGAGTTCCTGTAATGAACTGCTTTTAAGTCCGATTTTGCCATTTCCAAGGAGCCTGAAGCCATCGGATTCTCTATTCTATGTGTGCTTTCTTACATCCTGATTGTGACAACACATTAAGTAACACATACTCCCTGAAGATGATTTAAAAACAAAACACCAAGCAAAATTTGCTATGCAAACAGTTTTTGGAAGCAGTTTTTGCCAATCCCTTGCCTAAATCATTCTGCATTCTAAATGGGCAACCTGCATTGGTAAAGAAACCAATTATTCTGACTCTCATCAAGTATCAGACTTTGAATAGATGTGATATTGCAAGACAGAAATGCTGCAACACTGGTGTACTTTCTGAGCAACCAGGGAGGGAAGAGACAAAACAGTAATACATGTGTTGAACAGAGGAGCAGGCTTCAAGAAGACAATGATGAGTAGTCCCCTCATCAAGAAGAGGTGGGAATATGCATTGAAAGGGCAGTTTAAGAGTGGATCATGCAAAGCCTAACTTCTTTGGGAGAATAAATGGCAAAAAGTTAGCTCTTATATGTGTACTAAGCATCACGGAATCTTTACTTAGTATTTGTACTCAAACATGTACTCGGTATCTGGCAACAAAAAGATTATACATATTATACAAAAGATTAACTCAACAGCAAACCTCAGCATAAACTTAACTCTGAGGTTAACTTCTCTATCTTCCTCACAAAAAAGCAATTCAACTCTTGTGCACCTCAAAGAAAATCAAGACAAGAAGCCAAGATCTTCAGCCATTCTGCCAGCAGATTGTCTTTTGCAAGTAACTTTTGCATGTGTTAAATGTGGAAGGGCATATCTGAATCACACTCCATTTGTCATTTACTGACAAAAATCAAGTCAACACAAGGGTCTATCAGCTACGCAGTTCAGGGAACACGTAGCCACATTTCAGATTAAACCAGATCACCAGCATAAACCAACCTGTGTAACCACCAGTGACCTCTGCTCTCAGAAGCACAAGACCTCAAGTCTCTGCCGTTAGAGGGAAGAGTAAAGAAATATTGGCAGAGTTCCTGGGTGTGGAAGGAGCTGCAGTACTCCCCTGCAAGCAGGACTGGGCCCTCTCATTGAACAAGCCAGCTTTCCTCCCAGCATGGGGAGGTGAGGCCATCTGAACACCAATACCCAGAGCAGAGCACTGGCTACGCTCTTATTTTTGAAGACTGTCAAAGTAGACATGATTTTCTGACCTATCTTCCTACTTCTCTGATTTACTCTGTGGGTTTGAGCAGACTAGAGACATGCAGCCACCGCTTGCCTACTGTATTGCTTATCAAAGAACAAGAGACCACCTATTGTGCTTAAATAGCTACATGGGAGGAGTCTTAGCTCATCTGCTAAAGAGGATCTCAGTATTCCCTCCCCAGTCATCTTTCAACACCTAGCTATCACATGGCTCTAAACTTCACAGATGCCCTCATTTATCAGTAAATGCAATAAATAGGCTCTTACTGAAAAAGCAGAGTACAAGATGTCACAGTACAAGGAGCATTTTAGGACTGGCTTGGCCAATCAAACATCCAATTCTGGTTATTTTCATTCCCAGGACATACACAAGCATCGAAGATGATGGGATGGATGCTTTTACGAATGCAAAGAACGAAAGCCAGGACTTATCATCCAAAAATGCACCCAAGCATTTCTTAGGCTGTGCACAAGTGCAAGGTCAAAGCCACTCACCCGATGGCAAAACACAGTTACCTTTAAGGTGCAGTGAAGCAGCGACTTCACTTCAACACCACAGGATTGTTTACAAGAAGGGAAATGAAGCTCAACTTCTCCAGCTGAAGCTGTAGAGGAATTCAAGGCAGCCAGAAAGCAATTATTCAGCTGGAGTTTCGCCAGGACGCTGGAGTTAGCACTGCTGTTCTCATAGACTGTGTCAGGGGACTGTGCAGTGACCACCAGCACCGTCTGTTATCATCAACGCTGCTCCCTGCAGAACCCAGGTTCTCCTTGGAAATCTCCCATTCCTGGACTGAGCAAGCCCAGCCCTAGTCAGTTTGGGAACAACGTAGGGCAAGGAGGAAGGGTGAGAAGTATAACTATTAGTGTTACTTTCAAGAGCAGTAAATTTTACATGGATTAAAGGGATGAAATCTTTATATATAGCAAAAAGGATAATTATAATGAAGGCATCTGTCTAGCTGGCACCACCTACAGCAAGACCTGCAAGCAGTAATTGTACAGTAACAACGTGATGTTTTAGTGTGAGGTTTAGGACATTCTGCCAGAAAACCTAAAGTATCCAGGTTGTAAAACAGTGTAATAAGTAGGTAATCCCCAGCCTGGCGTCCAAGTTACTGCCCTAACCTGTTCCTTATGATTATAAAATGTCTCGGTGTCAGCAGGTTCACTGTGAGTCAGAGCTGAAATAATAAATGGCTTATTCTCCATCCTGATGGAGGAAATACATCACGGCTCATTGTGGCTCACTTACTGAGGCTTTTTTTTTTTAAAACAGGAAAATGTAAAAATAACCAACTCATTCTGCCTTATTGCACTTATTTTTGATTAACAAAGCCCTTATTACAATCAAATTAGAAAAGAAAAAACAGCATGTTTTCAACATGGCCTACAAAAACAATACCCTAGGAAAAAATACAGAAGAAAAAACACTGCACAAACAGCTGAAGAACACAAAATTTGTGACAAATAGTCTCTCTGCCAAAGTTATTCCAACACTTGGCTCCTGTAAACACTAGGTTGCCTGAGCTGAGGTAAAGGTCTAGGCTCTAACCTTGAGGTACTTTTGCTCCCAAAAAGCTGCCTTTAGTCAGGTCCCAGTGTTCACAACACGCTGACAACTCAAGTGGTGTGTTTGCACACTCAAGACCTCTAGCTGTGAACTCCAGAGGAAAGGTGCCATCTCTTGCTTCGCACATTGCTGGCAAGCAAGCAGTGCCCTACTTCTGTCAGGTCTGCCCCGACACTACACACAAACCACACAAAACGTCCCCTTGAAAGCTGTTAAGAGACCCATAAAACACCAGCAACTCAAAAAAACTCATCTTTTACTTAGCACAGAAATATGTAACAGCAGGAGTATTGTAAGCAAGGTGCAATCAGTCCTTTAAGCTTTTTGCAAACTGAAAGAACAGTAAAAAGTGTAAGAAAATAAGCATCATTATTTTACAGACTTAGACAAAAAGTACAGAAATATTAAGATGATTATTTCAAGCTCAAATATGGAGCACATGTATTTTTATACTCACACAGAGTGGCCTACATATGTAGAATACTTAAAACAACAGAATAATATATGAAAACCAGAAAAATAAAAGGAAAATCTATAGGGAAATTATTAAATTTTTAAGTAACACCCATTCTCAAAAAAGAAATAAAAGTACCTAAAACAGTAGAAAATGCAAATAGAGACTACTTGCAGAAATTATTAAGAAAAAAAAAATGGGAGTGACTATCACAAACACAGCCTTCATTGTTTCCAGAGAAATATCTGTCTGAAAGTATTGCAAGTTCTATGACTCTGCATATTTGAAAGACACAGTAATTGACATTAGACTCAAAGAATACAAAATTCTTTGAATTAAAATAACATGCACTAAGAAAATAAAATTTCTCCAATATTTTATTGTAGGGGGGAAAAATCCATCTTTCTGCTTTATATGTAGAACAACAAATTATAAATTAATAATTTAGACTGGAATAGGAAAAACAAATGTTAATTCCCAGAGTACTACTGCTAATAAACTGGTAATCAATAACTAAGTTATTTATGGCCAGTACTATACCAAAATTGCAGATTAAAGTATAAAATTACTTTTAGAGTGGTGTCTCTTGACTGAAATTTTTTTAAATGTACAGTTTCAATGTACAAATGAACTATTTCCATTTCTTGCATATTCTTTCTGCAGCTTCTTATGCATGCTTTGGTAACTCAATTTTATTATGACCTTTAAAACATCAACATCCTGTGGGTAGCAGTGGCCAGGACTCAGAGCTCCAACTGCAGCAGGACAGGCATTTTCATCCTGTGCATGTTTTGCAATGCCAGAGTTTGCCTGTGAGACACTGCAGTGCTGGTTTCCACCCCATGCTGTTTTCTAGCTGAAAACCCCGAATAATTTGAGTTCTGTTCTGGTGCTATCCATCAGCCCTAATTCTTGGCAGCTACTTAAAAGGGCTAATGATCTTGCAGTGGAGTCATGGGACTTTGACTCATGGTCCCAGATTCAGCTCCAGGTTCCACCACCAGCCCCCACACTGCTCCAGGCCTGTGCTCCTCCTCAGCTGCCCCACCACCACCAGCAGGACCCCTCTCCTCCTGGGCCTGTCCCTAGGCTTCACACCATTCTGTGACGGCTTCTGACACATTCAAGGTGTCCCCCACGCAAGTGCTCCTCTCCATTGCCATTCAACAGAAATGCCTGCCAAAACAAGGGAAAATATTGGCACATGAAGCTATGCAAGCACAACAAACCATGTCATGGTCTCCTGCAGGTCAACTCACATCATCACCCCCCCACAACTTCCCATGGGTATAACCTCAATCCCACAATGTGTACCCCCCATCCCCAACTTCGCTACTTTCACTTCTTTATCTTCAGCAGCCCCCAAATTCTGCAAGCCCCAACTGAAAGGCCCCCAAACTCCACAGCATCCTTCAGCCCCTCCTAAATAACGTTCCTTGGGGCATCTGCCAGGTCCACAAACGAGCTTGGACTGGCCAGCAAGCTGCTACCCACGAGGAAGAAAACGGGCAAACCCAAGCATGGTTACTTAACTCTTGAACTGAACCTTTTCTTTTTTATGATGGTTTATGACATCCATAATAATGAATATTCCAGTGATGAGTAGAGAAGCTGGATTCATTACTGCCTTGTGACTCATTAAGGGTTTTTTCTAAACTGAGCAAAGTTTCCATATTTTTTGGCCACATATCACATCAGAGCTACACTTCAAGGAAGTGTTACAAATCAAAACAACTTCGATGACAACACTACAGAGAAGAACAAAACACTCAGCATTTGAAATGGCAAGAAATTGGGATTTATAAATATCCCCCAGATACATTTAGAATTTTTAATCCCTTTCACACTTTGGACTTCAACCCTTAAAAATGCAGGAAGAATGGTTCATTTTAAGCTTCTGGACTTTTTTTCTTTTTAATTTTATTTCCATTTTGGCTTGTGATGTTAACAGATCTGTTCAGTGCCATTACACAGCACTGTTTCTGAAAGAAAAAGTCTGCTCTTTTTTTATCCTGCACCAGTAGGTGAAAAAAATTCCTTCCTTCTGACCCAAAGATCACAGAAAATAATATATTTGTCTAAAGACAAGATTTGCAGACTGTTGTCATACCTTGTACTGAACAACAAAGTTGGAAACAGCACACAGGCTTTGAATTACACAAGCTTTTCCTTTAACTCTTTTTACTAATTTTCTGAATGGGTATATTTCCTGAAATACAACTCAGAGCAAGTTATTGTCCTTATTAATTGCGGCTTCTTTTTGACACGCAGTTAATTCTGTATCTTTTTCTTTTATTTTTATCTGCATTTACAATGTTAATGAAGAGTTCATGCTTCCAGGTAATGACTGCTTTTTCGAACAGATAGGAAATCCTATAAGGTCTTATGGTTACAGATTTTCTCCATAACAAACCCTTCCATTACGTTGCAGATTACATACCTTTAAGATATTCCTTTTCTTTGTGACATATCTTGTCTTCTCTTTAGAAAGTAAAACTTTCCTAACTAAGCCTCAATGACAGAAAGCAGGGTTTTACAGAGGAAAAAAAAACAGAAAAACATAACTCATGGCACTCGTGATTTAACTCATTTCAAAGTCTCTTATTTCCTCTCTTGCCTTTTCTTACAAACACCACAACCAGAACACATTTGTTGGCTTTGATTTTCACAACTCTACTATTCCTAAACATGAGAAAATTTCTCTGCAACCCTCCAAGATTACCAGCATGTTACAGTTTTTGTTCCTATATCAAGACCATCCAGCCTTTGCAGACTTTCTAGAAAGCACAGAACAACTTGCAGTTTGGCTATGCCCTACACCTGTCCTGGGAGGGGGCAAACCCAAGACTGATGGATGTCATGGCCACCTATGGCTCAAAGAACATAACCCATCATATGCAACCAGGACATGTCGTATTGCTGTGCACTCCTGGTCTTGCTTTCAAAATGGAAAAGGGTGACAAACCTCTTGGACTGCAAATGCATGGAAGTTATGCTACTCACCTGAAAAAAAACAAAAGCCACCTCTGGTGTGTGTGAATTGTGTGGTTGGTATTTAGGAGGCCAGAGTTAAGGCTTCCCAGTGCTGGCAAGCAGGGAGTTCGCTCTGGGTTAAATCCCATGTATGGCTGTCACCTTTCTAGCTCCTTGGAGGACCAGACTGTTGCTATCTTAAGTGAAACCAGTGATTTCTCCGCAGACTAGAAGATACTTGCTTTTTTAATCCTTCTTACAGAACCTTCTTTCCAGTCCTTTAGTAGCCACTGTGGTATGAGCAAGAAGATATCCAGAGCCCAGTTTCCAAATCAGTTTGGCAAACTATAGCCTGTATAGAGAAAAACCCAGAGGTTCCTAAACTCTCAGTGTCTGGACAACATGGCGAATTGGGCCAGTCCCCTCTGGAGTCAAAAATCTGCACATGAGCTAGAAACAACATGGTCCAACATACCATCTTAGTCCCATGCACTTGGGACTACAGGCCTAAATTTGATGAGGTTATTTTGTCAACATTTGAAGCTGTCCCTTGACCTCTTCCCTAAGCTAATGATGTCTCATAATTTGAGTCTAAAAAGACCTCTATGGAAGGTCACAAGGGCTGCCTCCTTTCTCAGGAATTACTCTGCCTGATGAAGTTCCTCCTTGTGAACACTTGGAACAGGAACCTATTCCCCTCCACCAACTACCAATCCCACACAGATCAGCCTTCTAAGCTAAAAGCAGACTACATAAGCCTCTTCATATCTAGCTATCTTCTTTCCCTTTTACAGCTATCCAAGGGCTTTCCTTGCAACACCAACAGGTACTTCAAATCACAAAAGTCAACAAATGGATAGGAACCACTAGGCTTGAATAAAGGTACCTTCCTAACTGGAAGGAACCTGCAGGAAGCCTCACACATTGTTCAGAAGGGGACTGTGGTGTCCACACCAGCTACTCGGTCAAGGAAGCTTTGCTACTGCAGAGGAACCTCAGAACCTTTCTGCACTCTCCCATGACTGGTTTGCATCAGGAGTTATACATGTGACCTTCAGGTTGCCAGTACAAGATGAAGTCAAACCTTATACAGTAAGCAAAATCTATTTTTCTTATTGGTGTTGCCTATGTGAACATTACCACATGGTTTACACAGCAGAGGAAAATAGGTGTTAATGAGGAGAGGGAATATTCAGTAGAGATTTGCTTTGCTACTCTATTTCTCATGTAATAAAATTTAGTGTAGGAGGTAGTCTAGCAAATCAGCAGCACTACCAAAAAACTTGGTCAGAAGTTTCTGACTATAAAAGCATTCCAGCCTCTGTGATTTTTCCTTAAATTTGGAAGGAAGTTTAATATTTCTGTATAATTCAGTCCATGTTAAAGACATTTCTAGGAAAAGGCACATATCCCACTGAGCAAAACTCATTTAACAGTCACTTACCAGCAACAAACTTAAACCCTTTATTGGCAATTTCAATTTCTGCTCTGCATGATTCATTTATCCCTGGGATAGGCCTGAGCAAGGGATTCTCCCAGTAGAAGACAGACTAATCAAATTATTTCAAGTCAGTCAGGTATTCATTTTATGCCATCTGGCCTCGATGGCAGAATCCCTTGTAATAGTAGATCTCCCAACATTAAAGGAAAAAATATCTTCACGGGCTAAAAACTGGCTTAATCAGAGCCAAGAGACAAAGCTCCAACAATCAGAAACTCATAAATGTTACCACTGTCTCATTCTCACTCCTAACTTTTCATGCTGCACTGGGAAGTGGCTTTTATACATATATATATAGGTCTATTCCAGCCTTAATAATTCTGTGTTTCTATGACACGCATCCTCATTTCAGACACACACCAGACAGAACATGAAATTACCCTCACACACAAGGCAGCACTGCTACATTGCATCCCAGTGGCTGGCATGGAGAGGACAGACTTTTGCAAGATGCTGAAAGATCCCAGGACTGAGCAACAAACCTGAAAAAGCTTGGGGCTCTCCACCCCTCGTTCTGGGCACATTGTATTTCAAGCATCCATCATGTGCTGGTACTTTTACACATCATGCCTAGCTAAAGACACCTAACCTGGTAAGCGATTTTTGGTGTCAGTTACTTCTTACCTCTGTGTCACCCTGGATGATAACTTCAAAATTAACAGGTTTGGTACACTTTCACTCCAGTCTGGCTACTGAAGGACAGGTTGCAGCATCAGTTTGTTTACTGGGCACCTGCACTGCACGGCATGGCAGCTAGTTGGCAATAGAAAGTACAGGAAATAAATACCAGCTCTTGCCCCAGGAGAAGACAGGAAACAGGGGTAAAAGATAAGCAATGATACCAATAACTATGCAGGTTTTTCTTTTCCTCTGCTCCTACCAACCTCTCTAAACTCCAAAAGCTTTCATCTCTCTCACTTAGGAAAGCCATTCAGGGCTTCGGCCTCCCCTGGTGTTCCTTCTCTACACCTGCCAATGACGTTCTTGCTCTCATCATCTTTGGAAATGGAAATATTTCTTCTTGGCCATATAGCTTTTGATGTCAATGGCTTTTATTTCAGGAAGAACCTCCTGCATACCTGAAAGCTTGCCAGCCTTTCCCCCACGGCACCCTTAGCTCTAAGAAAAGGCACTGCCTCCTTTAAAAGCATCATGAGGCCACCGCCACCACTGCTATTCCCCATGTTCTCAAATCCAATGCACAGGGCAGTCACATGCTCCTGTTTAGACATCCCCTAATATAAGGCTACTATTTATCAATAAATGCCTTGAGGTACAGAGCAAAGCCCAAGCTAATAGAAATCTGCTGGGATTATCTGCTGGTGTTTCACATCAGCAACAGCAATGGCCAGGGAAAACTGAAGGGGAATTGAGGATGCAGCAGAGAGCATACAAAGAGTAAAGAGGAAAGAAAGGGGGTGCTGCAGGTACTTGAAGAGTTGGGGAACAAAGATGGAGGAAAGGCAACAGAATTAGAGGCCCCCTTTTTATATCTTTGCATTTTTTATTTTAAACTTGAACCCAAGGCATTAAAGAATGACTTAAAATATACAGAGGCAAACAGATATTCGCTATGTTTTGCTCAATAAATAACTAACCACTGGAACCCATGGCTGCAGGATAACTGCTGAAAAAATGACTTGCAGTGATTAAAAAAGGATTAAATGGGTTTTATAAGCAACAGTATCTGTTGTTAAACATGCTAAAATAAAATTACAAGAGTTAATAATCTGTTTGCTTCAGGGCATAAACTAATCCTCATCTAAGGGTAGCAGAAATCTGTTTGCATGTCAGCTTGATATCTGGTGCAACAACTCCTCTCCACTGGTAAGCAGTCCTTGCTTTTGATTCCTGGCATTTAAAAATTGTCTTTCTTGCCTGAAAAAGAGAACAGGCTATTGCTCATGCCTTCAACTGACCTCACATAATTAAGTGGAGTTTACCAGACATATCATTCCCTTGAGGAGCAGGGGTGAAATGCATGAAAAGGGAAGAAAATAGTTTAATTGCTCCACATTTCAGTATTCTGCTCTCAATTTCTTTAAATACAGTTGTCAGGGCAGTAAAACCAAGCACATGAGTTGAAACTGTTGGAAAAAGCTTAAAGACATGAACAAAGCACACAATCTATTAGTACTTTTTAGTGCAAATGGTTCATCAGCCAAATCATTTTATGAGAAAATAAGATCTTTGGGACAGCCAGCAAGGGAAGATTTTTAATATATTAGAACAGAAGAATTTACTCTGCCTAGTTATAGTTAAAGCATTATCTAATATCACAGCCCTGTTCTCAGAGATGGAATAGGGTTGACATACAAACTCCTCAAGATTATGATTCCAGCCATCTCCAAACCCAAATCTATGAACCTTACTAACAGATTGACTAGTCTCCCAAATAATTGCCTCTGGACAAAACGCAACATGGGACGTGACACATCCAATGTGGCTATGAACCTTCAGTTTCAAGTACCAGTTTGCACTTTCTCTTAGGTAGGATGGCTGCATGCTGGGGACACTCCTCCCCTGGCTCAGGACAGCTCCTAGAAGAACAAATCTTGAACATGAGCTCCACAGAACTCTTTCCACAAGCAACCTTTCCTTCCAAACTCCCAGGCTAAACCCACAAGTTCCATTGCTCTACAAATTTTTTTATTATTATTTATTTATGTATTATCTTTTGTTTTTAGCAGGGTGCAAATTCTAGCTGGCTCAATTTGGCAACCCAAATGCACAACATTTGAATTGTATTTTCAAAAAAGGACTTTGCAATGGTCCTCATTAACTCACCAGCAACTCATATCAAGCATGTCTAGAGTCCTTTGCAAAGTTTGGCACTGACAACCCAACAGATCAGTATCAGTGCTGGAACCCCATGTTAAACTCATAGCCAAAGCGAGAAATATAAAATTCCTGGTATGAAAAAAACAAAAACACAAAAAAAATCCAAACAAGCAAAAAAAAAAAAAGCACAACAACAACAAAAAAACCTTAAATTGGTTTTAGAGAGAATGCAAACATACTGTTTCAAATTACTGTATGTATATCTTCTCTCTCCTCCCCTACTGCTGAAACAGCAAAGTATGCATGGCAGATGGCATGATTCATCTGAAAATTACCCTAGCAGCACTCTATTAGCCTCTAAGGAGTAAACTAGGATAAAAATATTCTGGATGTTAAACTAAAAGTAGGCAGTTGTCATGAGGAGTCGTCAGGTCAGTCTATTTGCTTAGTTTGCAGAATTTTCCTTTCAATCAGCAACAAGCACTACACAAGAAGATAAAATCACTTACTGGCTCTACCTACCAGGAATTATTGCAGAAGCAAGGGAAGCAATTGGGGCACAAAAAGGATTATTTTCCCACACATAAGTAAAAATGTACTAGCCACAGTCAGGCCAGGAGCAACAGGACATCATGTTAACAATGGCCTCAGCCATTTCAGGTGAGATGGGAGAGATTCGGTTTCTAGAGACTGCACATCTTAGCTAGGAGAACAACTTTCCACATGCCCAGTAGCTGAATGCAAATCTGCTCACTGGAAAAGACTGAAGAAAGGACCTCAGGAAGTCTGTCCTTGCCCTAAGGTATCAGTAATTATACCCATCAGCTCACATGGCACAAGAGTAACTTGCCAGGGAAGTGACAAAACAAATGGCTGCAGCACATTCAGTGTTAGGGCAGCTTTACTAAGCAGCCTGCCTCAAAAATGCAGTAAAAGCACCATGCCATGAGTCTCCCTGCTTCACACAAAAGGCAGGAGTCAGCAGTGATGCATGTCTTCTTCCAGAGAAATTAAAAACCATAGGAAGCAATGAAATTGGGTTCTCAGATGCAAGGAATTGGAGTATTGGAGTACTACTATTGGAGTAGCACCAGATGCCTCCAACTGAAACGCCATCATTCAATTGAAAGAAAGGAAAAAAACACACTCTTAGGTGTTTCAGATTATGCTGACAGTAAAAATCACTACAGTACAGCACATTGCCCCAGGACTGAGAAGTCTGGGCTCTGGGCCCCAAGCTAAAAAACTCTTTCCCAAATAAACAGTCCACAAGAACTGATTTATTTTTCTGCTCCATCAACAATAATCCTCAGTCAACAGCTGAGTATTTGGTGTGCTTTAATACGCAGGTTGACCAGGTGAAGCCAGTAATGCAGTTGCCCTCATCTTTGGGGAGAAGGTGGTGAAACTGTGCCTAATGTCATCTCTGCTAAAAGGCATTTTCTACACATGTATACGCTACCACCTCAGCCTCGTTGCATAACCGGGTTGTGCAATCATTGCACATTCATTTATGTCTTCTGTTCCAGAGCTCCAGAAGTGGGAAAGAGGGATTGCTGTCAAGGGAAAATGTGGATTTTGCAGGAATCGTGTCCTTGGCCACAGGAGGATGGTCTGAAGAGAGGCCAAAGGCAGCAGGGAGGGCATGAGGACTCCTTCCCTAATGCCTCTACTGCTCACCCAAAGCAGACATTTGGACAGAGTTCTAGTTAGAAACCTCACAGCAAAGAACGACTTCATAGCATAAGGGGATGACTAGCATTGGCTTGGGCTGCAAGCAGAGAAGATTATGGTTTCTCCTTTTAATGCTTATGACCATGTCATTGCCACAGAACTGTAAAGAAAAAATAGGCAAGAGCACAGTATCAGGTTTTCATAGACTGTACAAACCAGATTATTCAAGAGTGACTCAAGTTTCCTAACAAGCATGGAGAAGTATACATTAAGATAGCATCTCCTGATTTTTCCAAAAATCAATTGCAACAGGCTGCACTTTAAAATACTGCTCTGAACTCACATCCTCATTTGTATTTCAAGGCAGCATTTAGTGGATTTGCCACACTTGTGCATATGTAGGACACAAAACACAAACAGTATCAGGGACCAGACCCTACACCAGCATTAAAACCCCACCAGCCAGAATATACACTCACACAGTGTCAGGAGAGATGCTAAGCTCTCACCACAAAGGTAGACCCTTAGCCATAAAAACCTGACTCCATAGTTTTACTCAGAGGCTGCGCATATTCATCAAGGAAAAAGGAGAAAAAGCAGTAAAATTAATACCCCAGCTTAAGCCAAAAGAGAAAGCTCCTCGTTCACCCATCTCCATCCATCTCTGAGGTTTCCAAGCATTTAAAACACTGAAGTGGCTTCCAGTTCTGCTTTAATACCATCCCAATGATGGCAGGATCAAGATACCATAACAACTACAAAAAAGCAAAGCTGCTCTAAGTTAAACATGCAGGCACACTCTGGGTTTTCACATAAAAAAAAAAAAAAAATTTTGCTACATCTTCCTTCGCTATATATTTCCAGATATTAATCAAATCTAAATATATCTAGACAGAAATGTGTAGTGCATTTTTAATTATGTTTAATTTATGTAACACAGTTTGATCAGATCACACATGAGGCTGCATCCCCATCCTGAATTTCAAATAACTTCTGGTTAGAGCTGCAGACTCATTAGCTCAACTCAGAGAAGAAGGGCTGAAGCAGGATAAGCATGGCAGCGGCTGCAAATATCTGAGCCTGACCTGGCTCCACCAATTTAACCTTCCTTAAGACCACATTATTTTAAAAAATTACTAGTAATAATAATTAATCTAAAAACAATTAGGAGTAATAATAATTAATTTAATCAATAAACATTATTTACCTTAAAACAACACTTTGTAGAATCATAAAATGGTTTGGGATGGAAGGGACCTTAAAAATAATCATATTCCAACCCCATCACCACAGGCAGGAACACTTTCCACTAGACCAGGCTGCTCAAAGTCCCTGGCTTTGAATATTCCCAGGGACAGGACATCCACAACTTCTCTGGGCAAACTGTGCCACTGCTTCACCAGCCTAATAGTAAAAAATTTCTTCCTAATATCTAATTCTCTCTAATATCTAAATCTACTCTCTTTCAGTTTAAATCTTGCACGTTAGCACAAGCATTGCTATCCTCACCTGAGCCTCCAAAGACATTGAAAGATCATACTGAGGAGCAAAGGCAGCGGCATGGTATCCTCTGGAGAGGCCAAGGGAGGTACCTTAACTGATCTAAGTAGTGAGAAATCTATCCAGTGAATCGCTACAAACTTCTCTGGTAACTGCAAAGAGGAAATATTACTTTCCCTGACCTCCTCTTCACACCTGAGCAGTAAGCAGAAAAGCACCCACAAACGGGCCTGGGAGACAGAAGCGTTTCAGTAGGATTCAGCCGGTGGGCTCTGCTCCTGCACGAGGCAGCTGCCAGGTCATGGCCCAAGCACTCCCTGAAATCTGCACAGCGGAGCCCTGCCAGCAATGGGGCAGAAGCCAGGTTCCAGGCTTCCCCATGCAGCCTCGTGCTCACCTCTCTACACCTTCCAGCGCTGGCACCCGTGAGGATGGCGGCCAGGGGCACTTGGGAGCAGCCCTCAGCCCCGCAGTGCTCAGATGCTGGAGCCTCCTAGGGCAGTCCTGCAGGGGAACAGTGCAAAAGGAAAGGAAAGAAGAGAAGATCTAACCAAACACTTGGGAATTACACCTGCTAATTGCGCCTTCCCAGGCGTACACAACAACAGCACATAGAATCCCGCTCGCCTCAGAGCACCACCAGGATGCCTTCAGAGAGCCAGGTTTTCTGGGAGAAGAGGTTGGGGGGGTGGCAAATAATTACACTGAACTTGAAGGTTCAGATTTGAAGAGATATTTTTGGAAAGAGAAATCAACACGTTTAACAGTGAGCAGGAGCACAGCGCACATAATCCTTTCACATCCTGACAGGGTAGAACTGCGGAGGCCTGCTATGAAGCATGTCTGAATAACAGCATCTTCATTTTTTGAATATCTAATTAGGAGTTGCTATATATTGCAAAGCATTGCTATAAGATATAATTTAGTTGGCAAACACTAAAGATCTCAGTCTGTAAGTATGCTTTAGGCAATCAAAATTCAAATCTGGATATATATCCAAGATATGTATGGCACCGGTAGTTTTTTGGTTTTTTTAAAATCTAACAATTACAATCAAATTAGCAGATTAACTCATATCAGTTTTAAATAAATGCAAGCAAATGAGTCTACACCATCACCACCACAACAGTATATTTTTGGATTGCTAGTATCCTTACTCCCATTAGCGACTTCACATATATTTAGCACATATTAAAGGGCAGTAAAAATTTAAGAATGCTACGGAAGGCAGAACTTAGCACCGACTTAAAACTCACATATGCCAAAAAACCACTTGTATCTGTGCTAATTCCCAGTGTGGGAACTGAAAGGCAGATTCGTGTAACACAATGGGGAACAAATCCATTCCTTTAATTTCAGTCGCCAAATTTTAATTAATTTTCATCCAGGCAAACACCAAGCATTTCTGCTGATCTTGCAGGATGTAAGCTCATTTGCACAATAAATGCGGTTTAACAAGTCACCACATTTATAACAAGTTGCTTCAGTCTTATCTAACTGCACAGTTTGAAAAGTCAGTGATGGGTAAGTGAAACCCCACCCACGTCCCAGTTTCTGGAGTTAAGCATACTGAAGGAAACTGTTTTAAGAAAACTGAAGGAGTTGCTGCTACCTTGCCACTGCAAGTGAGACCGCCAACAGTATACTGACAGTTAGAGTCCACATTGTGAATTATGTGTATACTCCTTATGCAGAAAGGGAAAAAAGGATGCACTTCACACTTTTAAGTTTCTCCTACAAAATTAATGGCCATACTCCAACGCCCCAGAGCTCTCCTTTAAAAAACAACAACAAAAAAATAGTAAAAGCAAAGACCCTCCTTTGCTGCATAAATTCCAACAGGTCACACATAAACAAAAGGGCCCCATCTTCTGCCTATGCTGGGGGGCACAAAGCAGAGACCATCAGCAGGGCATTCTGCCAGCAGAATCAGCAAGTGGGGCTGCCCAGGAGCTGCTGCCCATCCACACAGGGCCAGCTCCAGCACGAAAATTTTCAATCACCTCCAGGTGACCAGGAGTGGTGTAGGGCTCTCCCTGATATAGCACTTTTGCTCACTTGTCACCCTCCTCTGCAGCATCAACAGCGGAATGAGAGCAGCACCAATACTGCTTGGCTAAGGAAGCTGCAGGTCAGCCTCACCAGCAAGCAGTTGCCTCTGCATCTCCTGCCTCGTACACTTTCAACTTTGCCCAGAACCACAGTTTCCAGGGACAGCACAAAGGCTGCTCACATGTATCACTCTGACATATATACACCACTCATTTAATTTAAAAAAGGTTTTAATTTCCTGATTTCCACACATGATGAAAACCTCATTCTGGTAGCAACTGAATCAAAGCAGGGGCATCTAACATTTTCTAAGAGAGACACCAACATGCAAGAAGCAGAGTGCAGCCCACTTCATCGTTTCACATCCTGGTGCAGAAGCAACATGGAGGCCTGGCCCTAAGTGGCCTCTGGGAAAGATATCAAAAAATAATTAAGATGATAATAAAATAAGAATTCTTACATATTACAAAGCACAGCTAGAAGATATCATTTAGTCAGCATTATGGTTAAATGCACCTCTGCTTGCAAACAGTTTACTAGTAATCAGTCCAAATTTAAATCTGAGTATGTACTATTTCAGAGACTATGTCCCCAGTATGGTCTCTCAAGTACGCCTGTGCCAGGCCCCAGAACCTGTAGACCTATGAAGTGACAGCCTTGACAAATCTAAAAAGGCGTCCCACATGCTCTCACCAACATGAGCCTGCATTGCACACACCAGTAAGACACTTGGAGAAACATGGGCTACTTAGAATTGCAATCACAGCCATCCCTGGCATGCTGTCTTGAAGCAGCAACAGGACTGAATGCGCTTCCAGCTACATGGATTCCTAGCATCCCCAAAACTAGGTTTCTAAGACTAGAACAAGAGAGGACTTGTACCTTAAAGTTTAACTAACTCTAGGAAAAGACGTTTTCAGACAGAACTATAACATCATTGATACCATGCAGTGATGCAAGATGCCTTTAACAACTCAGTAAGTTGTCTGAGCAAACTGAGTGCTGCCCTCCACTCCTCCAGCAATTCCTAATCTCTGTCTGATGCAGCAGCTGTAAGAATCCCAGGAGGTTTTGAGTGACTATATTTTTAAAGCTAGAGCCACTTCAGGTCCCATATACCACAAACCAAAGCATTGCTAAGCCTTTACCATTCATTAAAGAAGTGCTTCAAAACTTAACACATGTGCCTCCTTAAGTATCATTTTAAGCAATCTAGTAAAGACCAGTATCCACTATTGAAACCTAGAACAAGCATGAGGCTTAATGAAGTTCTTAAAAGAAAAAAAAAATCAATCCAGTAAAAGCATCTTAGTTCTTTTTATTCCTTTTCCTTTAGGAAAGGACACCTGCCAAGAAACCTCATGATGCTGCACTGCTCACTTAAGATATCTGCGTATCACAAACTACAGTGCAGGAATGATGCACCTTTGTTTGATGAACACACATGATTAATGTTTACTGAGTAGATTTAGAAATAATACTTAAATGTGAATAGCACTTATCGTCACAGATATGCTGTCACAATTCATGCTGAAACTCTCCATGGAGCAGCAGAGATGCTGTTTTTCAAAACATGACTCTTTCCAGTGCACCTAATTTCTGAAGTGCAACCTATCATCACCAAGAGCAGTGTTTCCCCAATACTTAAAACCCATTTTAGCAACCAGACTGACAAAAAAAAAAGCTACAAAATTCATTAAAATATTAGTATGCACTACCATATGCTTAACTATGACTAGCTGCAGCCAGCATCAGTGAATTTGAAGTTCCTTCCTCACAAGGGTTGACAATGAAGTAAATATATCCATCTTTTACATATTTCTGAAAGAGGAAAACAATAAACTATTTATCAGGTTCTCTTCACTATGTTTTACTTTATTGTTCCTTACTCAAGGTTATAAAAACATTTCCATTAGAAATCCTTGTTTCATACATGAACTTTTTTCCCAAACAGAAGGGGCTGAGGGTTGAATCTCTCTAGCTACAGCCCTACATATTTCACAAATCTGTGGCTGCAAAATATATCTGCATTTTTATTCCACAAGCCAAGCACTTATTCTACAAAATGATTCAACAGCTGAGTAAAAAGACGCACGTATTTAGGCAGCATCATGCTTTGGAAATCGAAAAGACCTCAGCAGACATCTCAATACTACATAATTTCAGGAGCCTTATTGAAAAACCCAAACCAACAAAAGTATTTCCTATTTGATTGCTGATCATTGCATTAAAAAGGAAAAAGAGAAAAAGAAGACAATCTCGCATACCTAATCCAAACATCTTTATCTCCTTGCACCACACTGCTTCCCCTTTCCATCACAGGCAGCAAAAAGCTCCAGTTCCCCAAACAACCAACTTCACCGACAACTTGTAAAACCATGTGATACGAAAATAATGATAATAAGGAAGCAGCTGAGCGTGCCATAAAAAATACGGTAGCAGAGAGCAGTTACCTCGTCTTTGCAGTGAAGTTCTTTAAAGTCAGGCACTTCAGGAAAATTTAGTTCATTATGTCAGTATACAAAGCTACTCACAGATTGTATTGTTGTTTAGTCTTACCTATAATCATGCAAGTAGCTGATCAGATGCCACAGCAAATAGAAAATGGGAAAGGAAAATTAAGATAAAATTAAAACATAATTCAAGGCCCTGATGGGAAGCTCAAAACCACTGATGCAGCTTCACCATGAGTTATTCAGACACAGGTGAGGAAAGCACCTTGCACCTGCAAAGATTAAGCTGGACTTTCACACCTGAAACTAAGCAAATTGCAAGGTGACTCACAGACAACACAGATTGCTACAAGATGCATTTTGGTGGCAGTGAGCAGGTATGCAAGACACTAAATAGTTTTCTCCCAACAGGGTGGGTTGAGGCCAGGTGTCATGGCAGAGCCGACTAAACTGCAGCTCTCGAGGCTATTTGCCACATGTGAAAAGGTATGACTGTATAGCATTTGCCCTGACAGAATCCACAGACAGAAAGCCAAACACACACACTTGTACCTGCATACGCATGTGTGTGTGCTGTATGAATGCAAAACACAATGCATGGTGCTGAGGGGCCACAAATCACCTGGGGAAGCACCTTAAGGGACAGAGGTAAATGCCCACAGGTATGTAACCAGTACTGAGGGAATACATAGTCTGAGTTAAAGGCAATCTTCAATTGTGATTTTTCCATCAAAAAAAAAAAAAAGTAAAAGAAATGTATAATAAAAACCTCACAAAGATGATCTTTAAGACCCCTTCCAATTCCAACTATTTCATGACTCTGTGATTCTACACTCATTCCACTTTAAATAAAAAATTTAAATTTCCACAATTTAAACTGTTCTCTGATCTAGATTCAAAAGCTTTGAAAAACTTCTGTGAAGATTATTCTTGATTTTTCAGTCTTTCCAATATTTTTTACTACCTGTGATTTTCAAACCAAATACAAGAGAATCAGAACAAGCCAGAACTTCACTTCAGGCATGAAGACCGATTCACTACAAAATAGTGCTGACCACAGAGAACTCCTATAAGGCCACCCAAAGCACCTGTCCCATGCCTGTTTTGTCCTCAGGCTTTCAGGCTTACATCCATTCACCCTTCTGCAGCTAGATTTCTATTCTCATTCCTTCAACAATGGCAGCAAATAAACTTAGGTGAACAAGTTTCCTTGGGACCAGAAGTCCAGGAGGTATACATGCCCACCTTAACACTTGCGACTAAAAAAAAAATCAACAACACCTCCACCTCCAGATAAGTGACACCAAAACTCCATGTTTCCTGTTCAAGAAAGTTACAGGGTTTTATTTGAACACATTTTCAAAAGCAGACTGAAAGGATGAGACCATTCAAAGCAGCTTAACTGTGACAGCTCCTTTACAATAAATCTCAACACTAGCCATAAAGCAAAGACATCATGAAATATGCACATCACAGAGATGTTTTATAGTTTATACATGATGAGTAGGCAAAAAGCTATCATATTTATGTCAAAAAATTGTTATCTACAGCTGCAGTGGAGTTCTTGTCTCTTCTGTCTTAGGCCTTGTGTCTCCCACTATCACAGGTAAGGAAAAATGTCGCTTTTACTTGACTACTATACTACGAGAGAAGTTTCAATCTTCCCTGCAACTTTCACAACAATTTGTTATCTCTGAAGCAGATCTTGTTCTTGCTTCGACTTTCTCTGAGCAACACCGGTCACTATCAGCATTCATTCACGACCAACAATGCAGCAAATCTGGCAGAGCACATCCCAAGTGCTTCTTTCAAGGCAGCCACCTCATGGGGAGTCATGGGGACTTTGCTCCCTTAGAGTTCAACAGGGGATTTGTTCATAAAGGAGAGTTTGCGACAAGAAAGTCTGGAATAAACTACTCTGTATGTATAACTGAGAACAATTTTATCTACTTAAGTAATTTTATGTTACTGATAATTTTATGTTAATACCTTTGGCTTATACCCTTATTTTACAAGCCATTTTTATTTTAATGTTTTCATTCAGAAGAGCTTGCATGCTGGTTTGAGCTCCAAACAGATAATGTTGACACCTCTGAACTTCCTTCAGTGAAAAATGAAAAAGCAGCTCGACATCACATATTAAATCAGGGCAGTACATACGAGCATTAGAGCTGTCAACCCTCAACTTCTGGCTGAGAAATACAGTCTTGCTACTATGCAGAAAGTGCACATTCTTTTTCAGTTCTTGTGTGTTTCATACACTTTGTGAAGAATCTGAAAGGTGCCTTATTGCACTTGTAAACATGCAAACCCCAACAAGATGAAGTGTCTCAAAGTTTTACTTAAGGGGAAAAAAAAATACCCCCTGTTTCTCAGCCTGCGTCAGCAGTGCATAACGTACTCCCAAGCCCTAAGTCAGTGCCAGGCTCTGAGGCGAACCCGCACTGCCTCTGTCAGCAGAAAAGTCGGTCGCTAATCTGTGCTCATCTCTGGAGCGATGTTCCTCCTCTGCGGGGCCCTCGGCTGACTCAGGCTTCGCTCCCAGCCCTACGCCTGCACCTACAGCAGGTCCCCAGACCACCGGCAAACCAACAGCTCCCAAAATGGAAAAAAAAAAAAAAAGGAATCCTACTCAAGCTGAGCCACAGAGAATCGGTGATAAACATGGCAAACGGGCTGCACGCCTCAGCCAGGTAAGTTATAGGGTTGACACCCAGTGGCTGCTGGTAACTAAATTTGAAAGTGTGCTGAAGAAACTCTGCTCTTCCTTGGCTCAAGCAGTAAAACCTGCAAGCCTGCAACTTTCAGAGCAGCCTAGCAGTTATGAAGCCAAAGGGAGAGGGGCAACACGTGTCCTATGCATAACACAGTGATTGTTAAATTATGGAAGGAGAATACATGAGTATTTACCCACCAGCAGTGGCAGGATATGCACTGCACTCTACCAGAGAGTACTGCAGCCAAAAAGCATACCAGTAGCAGATCTCCCTGTCACAGCAGAGATATGTGGGCATAGATGTGCTCAATCTGTTAGAGGGAGGTGTGCGAGACTTCTTCCTTGCTGAAGCACCACAGGACGAGCAGTAATAAAATAGGAAGCACCTAGTAAGTTAAAGCTTTCTTATTTCAGCGTTTCTTATTTGCTCGCTTGAATTTGGGAGCTCTTTGATTTTATTTTGGTTTGTTTGGATTTTAACTCTCTTCTATTCATTCTGAAAAGGCACTTAAGGAGACTAAAATACCACTGGAAAAAAAACCCAGCATTTTCAAGTGACAAGTTACCTTATTTAAAAGTTGTCAGCTATCTATCACTTCACTCCTGTTGAAGTTTTTCATGACAGATGTCTTCAGACAATTATCCTTTAAATTTTTTACTCAAACACATCAATAGAAACTAACAAACTACTTTTAAAAGCCCTAAAAGCTTTCAGCTAAAAATTAGTTACAGATTAATCTGCATTTCCTTAGCAGGATGTTGCTAAGAAAATAGAAACTTACAAAAATCCGATGTAACAAACATTCCTAGCAGTGCAATTAAAAATACAGGATTTAAGTTGATACATTTTTAAAGAAAAAAGACAGACAATACAAATATTAGAAAGCGAAGCAAAGACTTTGGTCCTAACTAGAACTAAGTCCCGAACACACCACAGCGTGCCGATGCCGTGCTAGGTGCGCGCACCTCACGCATTTATTGCCATCATTTAATCCCTCACAGGGCGGAGGAGGCTCTACCTGTACGCTGGCGGCACAAGCTCGTTCTGACAATGCTCTCACGCAACAGTGTCACGAAACCCGGCGGTGCCTTCGCCGCGCACGGAGACATGGGTGGGTGACACTTTCTGGACAAAGGCATCGGAGAGAGAGAATTCATTCGCAGCAGCCCTAAGCCTTCATCACCCACGGGGATGCAAAGCTGGAGGGAACCATGGGCCTGGCGCTGCCACCCTGGCCACACAGCCCCAAGCGCAGCTCCGCCCCGCAGCTCTCTGGGAGGCAGCCGGTGCCCGCGGGTCCCCCGGGACCAAGCGAGCGGGTGCCCCGGGCGCTGGGGCCGCAGCGCCGCAGCCGAGCCCACCGCGGGGCTCCGGGCAGCACCGGCTGCGGCCGGCGCGGGGCTGAGCACAAATCCCGGCCGCCAACAGGTTGCTCCCACCGCTCCGGTGAGACGACAGGGACTGCGCTGCGGGAGGCAGGGAAGGAGGGAGCTCCGTCCCACCACGTAACACGAAAAAGACGCTCCCGCAACTCAAGTTTAACAAAGCCATCAGGACAAATACTGCGGCTTACTCATTAAACACACTGTATTTCTGCAACCCTTGTTCTACCTCCGCTCTTTCCCCACCCCTGTTTGCCTCTGTACCCGCTCCGCCGCCCGACAGCAAAGCCGCGCCGGGGCGGACGGCGGCACGGACCGCCCCCGTTCCGAGTCCGGGTCCGGGCAGCGCCGTCGGAGCTCCCGCGGCACTCCCAGCACACGGGTGCTAACCCCGGGCCCCGCCGGCCGCCCCGGAGGAGCAGGAGGCCGCGGCGCTCCCGCCCGCTCTGCCCAGGGACAGCGCCGTGACACCGCGTGAACTTTTGCTTTCGGCGGGGCAGGGCTGGGGGGGCGGAGAGCGGGGGGGCAGCCTCGGTTCCTCCAGCGCGCCAACGGCGGGAGGGCTAGAACGCTTTTCTCCCTTAGACGCTTTCCCTTTGGAAAGGTGAAAACAAGTAGAAATGTGAGGTTAAACTGAAAGCGCGGAGCCGGAGCGCAGTGGGCATCATGCAGCCGGGGAGGGCAGCGTGGCCAGCCGCCTGCAGCGCCGCGGCTCCTGCCCGGGGGCGGCGGAGCCTCCCTAGACCCCGCTCCGACGGGGCGTCCCCAACCACCCACCTCTTACCTTCCAGCCGGCTGAGCTGTTGCTGTCGCCCTTATCCTTGAAGTAGGGGACGCTCTTGACCATCCACTCGTAGATCTGGGAGAGGGTGAGCCGCTTCTCGGGGGAGCTCTCGATGGCCTTGGTGATGAGGTCCGCGTAGGACAGGTTGCCCCACGCGTTGCGCCGCGACGAGCTGCTCTTGCGGGGCTGCCCGGCCACGGGGCCCGGTGACAGACCGGCGACGGGCGGCGGCACCGGCGGCACCGGCGGTGGTCCCGGCGGGTGGAGGCGGCAGCCGGCCTCGGGCGCCGGGAAGTCCCCGCAGCGGCAGGCAGCAGCCTCCGGGGGGGCGGCGGCGGGAGGCAGGGGCGCGAAGTCCTCGCTCTCCTCTAGCAGGCTAAGGTTGCTGATGAAGTCGGCGCTCAGCGCTCCCGAGGCGGCGGCTCCGGCCCCGGCCGCGGCTCCGGCCGCCCCATCGGGCTGCCCGCCACACGACGGCGCCGGGCTGGAGGTGGCCGAGCTGGGGGGGTTGAACTCCGGCCGCGGCAGAGGCCAGGTGCAGGAGCGGGGCCGCGGCAGCGGCTCGAAGTCGGGGTCGATGTCCACCAGCTGCGGTGCTTCGGCCATGGCGGGGCCGGGGCGGGAGCGCGGCGGCGGCGGCAGCGGGGCGGCTTGGGCTCAGCGCCGCCGCCCCATGCAGGCTCCGGGCGCGGATCGGCGCGGCCCCGACGGCGCGACCACTACCTCTCCTGGACCCGACGCCCTAAACCTCCGGCCTGACCTCCCGGCCCCGCCGCCCTAAACCCTGCCCGGTTCCCGGATCCCTGCCCTCCGCGGTAACTGCAACAGCAGCGACCCGGCCGCCCGGCGCGCACCGACTGGAGCGACCGCCCCGCGCGGGCCCGCCTCCAGCCTCCCTCCTCCCCCTCCCGGCGGGGAGGGACGGCCCGCGCCGCGCCAATGGCAGCGCCGCGCCGCCGCCCGCCTCCCGCCGCGGGGCCGGTTTGGCAGGAGGGTGCCGGTGCCCCCGTGCTGCTTCTGGGTGGTTTTTGTTTCCCGGCGGCGCAGCGGGGAGAGAAGCGGCGAGCGGGCGGCGAGCACCCGGGGCTGCCCAAAGGCAGTAAGTGCTCTCACGGTGATCCGCGGGGGGATGGCCACGGAAAATGCCCCCGCGAGGGTTTCTACCGCAGTCGCTGCCGGCGGGGTCCTGCCGTCTGTATCGACGGGCCCGGTGTGTGTCGCCGCCGGGGATGAGCGGGGACCTGGAAGCATCCCTCGGCTGCAGCGGGGCGGCTGGGGGAGTGTGCGGGAGCGGGAGGCGTCTTCCCGTTCCCAGCAGCATCCCAGCATCGCTGGCTCCGTACGGAGCGCTGCTGCCGCCCGGCTCCCCGGCCCGCGGGGGCCTTGGCAGCCCCGCATCCCGGACCAGGGGCTGCGACAGCTGCCCTGCCTCCCTCCCCCCGCTCCCTCCCTCCTTCCCTGGCCGGCTTCTCGCCAAAAAGTGTCTGCACCTCCCCAAGTGATAAATCTCCCCTTCGGCTGAGCGTGTTTTTGTACCGTGAGCTGGTGTTATTCCGTGAGCAGGCACGAAGCACGGGATAATTTCATTTTAAGTCAACTATTGGACATACTTTATATATTTCCCGGCAAACCCCACAGCTGCTCAATTCACTAAGGCTTGTATTCCTCCCTTTCAAAGAGGCAGCAGTTACAGGACACATGGCCTCTGCCTCTCCTGCCCATCAATATACAAAGATATATAGATAAATGTTCGACTTGACACAGAAGTGTTATTCTGTTTAAACTTAAAAAGAAGACATTTGCTTAAGCAAGGGAAATAATCCCAAGGATGAGACACATCTCAACACGTTGTTCAAACTGGCAAACCCTACATTTTAGAAAATCCATTTTGTTTTCAGTAGGAGAAGAGCTTTTAAAAAACATACTTCAGACATGGCTTCGTAAGTCACAAAATTCACAACCAGCCATGGCATTTGACGTTGCCTGTCAAAGAACCACCGGAGCTGCGTAACTGTCAAAGCTGAGCCAGAAAACCTGTTACCCTGCCATCCTCTCTGCATCAAGGCAGAAAGTGTTAATGTTATTTAAATGCAGTTCATTGTTCCTATAAAAATATTTTCTGAAAATGAGTAACATTAATGAAGGCGAGAGAATACAAGACTGGATTTAGGCCACGGCATGTAATTTAGTGTCAGATCATGTGCCTAGATACTCATGCTGTCTATTATAAAAACACTTTTTAAGACAAGTGGTGACACCTAACTATATAGTTTGTGCAAAATATGCATAAGCGCATAGTAACTGATCACATTTTAAAGCACTGTTTTTGTCATGTTTATTTTACCAAATGCCAAAGGTGAATATACCTTATTATAGGTTGGCTGCTCATCAGATTTCAGAGTTACTTTGCCTTGAAGTCATTTCTGCATTTTGTAAATCCTTTAAAGGATTCAACCCACAAATTTGTATTGTTTAGCCCATATATTTTTAAAAACACCTTTTTTTTATCAGGGTTTTTTTTCCAGTTAAAACAAAAAGAAAAAAAAAAAGAGAAAAGCAAAGAAAGCAAAGTAGTCCCAGTTCAACCTAATAACTTGCATGCCACGTTTCAGCTTGGAACAGCTTTATGTGGCAGTGTTACACAACTCGGCTGCAGTAGTTGCCCTGCAATAAGGGAGAGCACCCTGCCTCAGAGAAGCAGAGGTTATATAATGGTGAGAAGCAGCCAGGGACGCGCAGCGAATGGATGTGTTTAAATGGGAGCCAAAACAAAAGAAGTGCTCAAGAACACAGAAACGTTTTCTTTTTCTTTCCTTGGTGTCTGAGAAAAAAAAAAAAAGGATATCTAAGAGCCAGACTGGCACCCATTCTGCTAAAGGAAGTGGATTTATTACCCAGGCTTTCTTCTAAGGAGTTTTTTTTAAATCTTGCAGTCCTTACTCTTGTATTTTGTCAAAAGTAGAAATGCTATTCCCTGAACTCTATTGGTATACACAGATGTTGAAAAAAAAATGCTTTCCTTTGTCAGATGCCAACTGTGAAAACTGGGAAGAAAGCTACTGTTGAGGGATTTTAGGAAGCCCTGGTGCGTTTGTAGTTCAGCCCAGGTCATTCTGCAGGATAGAGGTTGTATTCCCCTGTCTTGGCTCTACTTGACATTGCTGTCACTCCCCTCACCTTCTTGGCAGGGCTCTGCCACCTTTGTGCCCCATGTCACTGATGTTCTTGCAGCTCAAAAGTTAGCAGTGAATACAGAGAGTACAGACAGCAGTTTGCAATGAGATGTGAGGGACATGGATGTGGAGAGGATAAAACCAGAACCTTCCAAATGCTGCATTTGCTCAGCAAGTGGGGCCTCGTGACTCACAACACAACAGGCGGAGCTAAGATGCAGGGATTTTGCCTACTGCACGCCAGCAGCTGGGACACCCAAAGTTCCTTTATTCCTATAATTTTCAATCTCTGCCAAGGGTTGGAGGAAGGATGAAGGCCAGTGAGACAATGCTGTGCACTTTCCTGGGATGAGTAATCCTGGTAGTTCACTTTGACTTTGGCACAACCATCCAAGTGAGCGAGTTCTTCTGTAGGGCCTCAGTCCACACATATGCACTCTGACACTTTTCTTTTTAGAATTTCTTCTCTCCATCAAATATTTGGAGATTGAATCAACAGATTTTAGAGTCAAAGCAACACACGCCATGCACAATAAAAGTGTCTAACCCTGTCTGTACTGCTGTCCTAGTGCGCTCCAACACTGCTGACCACCCTTAGGCAATGCCACATGAACATACCCACCCATTCAGCTGCTGAGGGGAGCTTCCTGCTCCTAAAACAGCTCAGCACAGTGATGGCTCAGTACAAGAAATTTTACTGCATCTACAAAATCAACGGCATTAGGTTTATCTCATCTCCCACAATGCTGAAATGCTGATGGATGCACCACAATTCATTTTCTACTCCCACCCCCCTCCTACACTCCACCTTTTCATTTTTTTACTCCTACTCCTGCTCCCATTTTCTACTCCTCTACAATACAATATCTCCTATCAACCTTAGCATCAACTTGTATTTTTTTTTTCAAATTCAAGACCTGAAAATTGCCTATTATCATCACTGAAATAAAAGTGGAGCCTTCTATTCATATTCTGGGTTTGAAGCAGCCAAAATAAAGGATCTGTGCTGTCTTTTTACTACTGTCTGTATAATTCACGTTCTGAGGTTTTGATCAAATTCAGCAGGAGATTACATGAAGTTGAAAGCAGTCGTACTCTATGTACTGCTCTTGTTTTCTACACGTATGTGCATGGTGAGAGAGTACAAATGTTTTAACAAAATAAAAAGCAGCAATGAAATACCAAGTTGTATCATCTTATTTTCTGAGGAAGTATGAGGAAGTTCAGCACCCTCAGTTTCCTCCCCTGTCCCTCAGAGTGGACAGGATTTGCAGTGCATGTTTCTGAGCAGCCTAAGTTACCAGAAGGCTGGCATGGCACCTCACTCACATCTCCTCCCAGCCCAGGGTAGCTGAGGGCTGCACCACACAGAGGGTTTGGACTTGTCCTGACTGAACAAGGCATTTACACTGCCCTGACAAGCGAGTTTAAAGGGTCTGATGCTCTCCCAGCTGTCTGAGGCTTCTTACAGAGCCATTGGAGAAAGGTAGTCCCTCTTGCACGGCATTTCAGAGATGGAGCTTCACTGCTGTGAGTGACTTCCTGGGGCTGCACATTTTCCCCCACCAATAGCACAAACCACAGATGGAATTTAAAGAGCTGCTGATCCATCATCACAACTTGGTGAGCCCACTCCCTTTCCACCTGCCCTTTGCCTCCCGCCTCAGACAGCAGCAACCACAGGTAGGTCAGGGTCTGTCTGGCCCAGGGTGAGGTGGGTGTCACATTTAGGGTCACTCCATCATCAGTGGAGAGAAACATGCTCTCCCTGTGGGTGATTCACCACTCTAGGTGGTGGAGATGATCGGACCTTGAGATGCTAGGCCCTTACTCCAGGTTGTTCACACTTTCAGGTAGCTGAATTTAGGCCAGCAAATCCCACTCATCCCACTTTATAGTACATGGAAAATACATAATCTCTGACCCCTCTGCCATTGCATCAACAGTGAGGAAAAGGCTGTGCACAAAAAGGCTTTCAGGCTAGTAGGGCACTGCAGAGAGAAGCCAAGACAAGCTGCCCACTGTGAATTGACATAATGTGCAGAGGACCTCACAGAGGATGCATACTTTCATCCAGGTCCTTAAAATAAAAAAAATCATATCATCACAGAGTTGTCAGGGTACTTGCTGGTGAGGGATGTGAAGTTGTCTTGGTTTAGGTCCATCTCCTACACATGGGGAAAAATCCTGAATGCTCCCATAGAGGCAGCAAGGCCCTTCTGGTTTTACATCCACATGGCTGGAACTGGGGCCACGTGCTGACTGCACTGGCTGCCCACCTCACTGGACATACTTCAGAGTTGAGAACCGGCAGATCTTCACATGATGTGGTGCAGCTCCAGCCTCCAGAAAGCCTTCAGGCAGCTCACCCCTTCTTTTCAGAGGAGATGAGGAACTGTGGTTGGTGATGGCAGAGCTGCCCAAACAGCCAAACACTTATCTCCCCATGGACTGCTGCGGGGAGCTGGGCTGCTGTGGCCACAGTTCACACAGCTGCTGCTGCATCCCCCTCCTCCTCTTTCTTCTCCTCACCCCTCTCCTCCTCCTCCTCTTCCTCCTCTTCACCACCAGCAGTTGACAGTGAGCCTTCAAACCAGACAGCAACAACCCGCAGCCAACTCCTTCCTCCTCCCCCAGTTTCTCTGTAGCAGCTTTGGTGGCAGAGAGCGGCCAGAGGGCTTGGCAGCCACCGCTGCCAGGAGGAAGGGTGAAAAGGAGTTGTCAAGTGGGACAAAAGTGGGGTTGTGCTTCCCAGGCTAGGAGATGGGGCTGCTGGGTGTTGGGCTACCAAAATCTTGGTGCAGACCTAATGGCTGCTGATGTTGGACCACCCTGACTTAAAAGAAGTGCTGCTATAATTATTTAGTTACATGAATTTAAAAAAATAATTTAATATGAACATTTTTCCTAAAAATAGATAGGAAAAATATGTACTATGTGTTTTTGAACAGTTTCCTTTGATGTCATTCATACCTCATTTGTTCTCAATATCTGCAAAAATGTAAACAATTAAGATTTGAGGGCAAGGTTTCATGGAACCATTTCTAAGCGGCAATTTTATAAGGAATCAGGACTTAATTTTAAATTCTGTCATGCCAGCTCTTGTGCCAGAACTACTTGCATGTTTTTCCAATCAAAGAGAAGAAATAATAAGACAACTTTACTAGTTGGTGTGATTAAAGCAGCTCAAATTTCTACTAAACATGATTCTTAACATTTGGACAAAAGCATATTCACTGAATGAGCTCAAATGAGGCATAAGTTACTGGGAACCAGAGTCTGCTGTCACAGTTTGTTAACAGAAGCTAAATAGAAGAAAATATTTCACACAGGCTCTTCTCTCAACTCACAATCTAGGCTCAAGACCGCCTATTTAAACATATATATCCTCTGGCACCTTCATACACACACCCATAAGTGAAAGACTGAAGTACAGCATGACCAAGGAACAATTCGTAGTAGGATCGATACAATAAATACCAAAGGTAGTGTCTGCATAGCGGTACGTCTTCCTAATGTGTCATGTGCAATCACTGGCTGTGATGCAAAAACAGAAGGCAAGAGTTTATCAGGTTTCAGATTCAGCTGAATCACCCGGCCCACCCCTATGCAAAGGCCAATGTGCCTGGAAGTAAACACAGTTCAAGTGCTCTGTGTGTTTTCCAGGGTGTTGAGTTTCTGTTTTGTCATAAATATGATTTATTACAATATTCTCCAATACTCTACTGCAATGTTTCAACATTTTCAGGTGCATTTCTCATTCCTTGTTTTCCTCTATATATTGCTGAAGGAGAAACCGACTGTCTCCACATGATAGCTTTTGTATATTAAATAATTTTATTGTGTTTGAGAAACAAACTGAAAACAGGACACTTGACAGTTACGATATAATTCAGTGGTTTCTTTTCAGCCCGTAGGAAGGAAAATTCATGGCATGGTACTATGCAATGCTTGACAACTATTTCATCTTCCTTTCTTTTGTTTCCCTGGAAAACTGATAGCTACCTGTTATCAACAAGAAAAATAATTCACAGGCAGAATCACCATAAACGCATAATAAAAGCTTACTTTTAAAAGCAAATATTTTTTCCATTGTTGAAGCAATTCATGCTAGAAAAGCGTATTTACTTATGGATATAACTGTATTTGCATACAAAGAGGTGATTATGTATATGCTATGCAAATACATATGCATGATAACATTATAAGCATTTTGCGCTAGATTTATATAGATGCAAACTTGCCTAGACAATATTAGTGAGACTGTATTTTGACACATATGCATATGTTCCTATACTGCTGGTGACTAGCACACCCCAGAAGGCAGTGCTAGGGCAAGACACTCAGTGGGTAAGATCTGTAGGGAACACATACTGTCCGTAGGGTAAATGCCCAAAGCCCAGGGACAGCACCGCCAGACGGCATCATTCTTCCACCTCGCTAAAAAATGGGTATAAAAAAACGTCTACCCACTGCAACCCTGATGGTTAGTTGGGTAAGTGCTTTGAGATCTGGTGCTGCAGACATCACCCTTGCTCGTGCCTGGCCTGTGAGGGAGGAGAATATACTGACGAAACTGAAAGCAGCACGGTCCCAGTGGCAGGTTCTGCCTAGAGGCAGCGGCACACCACGCACCGGCCTGCAAACAGATAAGAAGAGCAACCAGTAGTTTCAATTTTACAATTACATCTGCCAAGCCCTAAAGCATGAACCTCAACCACGATCAGACAAGTTCCTGCCACATGATCAGTAATGGGAAGGCACATGCTGGGCAGTTGTTGGGTGGCTTCTCTTTTAATCCCAAAAGGAGATGGGGATCTGAAATGAGATTTAGGAAGGGGATTGAGACAGAGAAAGGCATGGGGGGCAAAGGACCAAACGGTGGGGCTATTCAGATCCATCCACCCACACATTACAGAAATGCTGCTGCAGCTGCTTGGAACTCAGCAGTGGCTCCCTGAGAGCCACCTACTTTCACTCTTCACTCCCATTGTGGCTATGAACCTTGCTGGCTGATGAAGCATCTTGCAACAAAAAAAAACCCATCCAAAACCTCAAAAAAAAAAAAAAAGACACAAGCAAACAAAAGCTGACTCTAAGACAGAAACTGGACTCTCTAGTATTTTATTGCTGGAGTGGGGATCTGTTCATTGAGGCATTCACAGGGAATACTCTGTCCTCTCCAGTAGGTGCCAGAGCCACTGGAGAATGGGAAAGGGTGAGAACAGAGAAAAAAAGGGAAGAAGGAAAGGGTGGGGGGTAAATAAGGATGTCACAAAAATAAGTCACAGTGAGGGAAAAACCATCAAGAAAAAAGGAAAAAATATTGAAAGGAGGAAAATAAGCATGGAACAAGGAGAGAAATGTCCATTATATGAAGAAAGAGGATGGTATCAGAGCACCATGAATTGAAACATTTGCAAAAGAAAAAAAAAACCTCAAAAATACTTAAAAGATGCTAAAGGGCTGTAATTCCAGAGCTCCAAGGGACAATAGGCAACCTCCCCAAGGTGTCCAGGGAAGGTCTGCATGGGTGTCCCCCAGGGGGCTCACCCAGGCCACATTCACATGCTCGCCACAGGGTGCATTGTGATTTAGTGGGCAAATGGACCCAGTTTCTGCCCTTGGTGCAGTCAGAAGTAATTTTGCTTTTCCAAAGCCTACACTGCAGTGAAATTCACCTGGTCAAGTGTGTGCTGGGAAGCTGATCCTGCCTCGCTTTCTGCCATGCATGAGCCAGTCAGAATTTCCTTTCCCTTTAATCTTGGGGTATGGCTGGCATTGCCCTGTGGCACTCACAAATCTGGAGTAAGCACTCCCAGGCTAGGATTCCCTGTGGTGTTCCAGCAAAGTCAGGCACTGCTGCAAGAAGGGGCAAGATCTGGAGTTGACAAAGGAGTCCTTGCCCAGCAATGTTCCATCCTGGGCACGGGGCACAGCACATCGACTGAAGGTTTCAGGGACTGACAGCTCTTGATGAAGGGTTGTATCAGTCAGCCAGCTGCTCTCTGAATAAATGCCAAGGCACCCTCAGCAATACTTGCAAGCCATCTACCCAGGACCCAGCAGAGATAGCCACTGAATGTGGATTCACACTCGAAGAAGAACTCAAGACTCAAAGTAAAATAGACAGGGATGAAACTGAATGAAACTGAATTTTAAAGAATATGTGGGTTTGTTAAAAACTCGAGCCTTTCGTAGTTCTGTTGTACAACTGCATTTTTACATTACAGGAAATTGAGTGCAGAAAAGCAGGACTCCTTTTTTACTTCCCAGACCTGTCAGATGTGTTTTCCTTTCAGCTGGTATATTCCTATCATTTTTTTAAGTGAAATCTTTTCTATTTTTTTACTTGCACACCTCATCTTACTCTCTGTAAAATGTCTATGGTGCAGTCACTTTGCAAACAAGCAAGAAGCACACTTTTCTCACAAGCCTCAAAAAGCATTACCCTCTCTACACATCAAATTTCCGGCAAAATAAGACTTCTACAATGAAAAAGAAGAAATGTGATTCTAGATGCTGAAAGTGTTTAGGCTTTAACAGAGCCAGGCAGAGCTGCCTTCTCTGTTGTTCCTGAGCAAGCCTTTCCAGCCACTCGTGATGTCAGGAGGCGCCATTCAGACAAATAACTGCAGCCCATATCTCTGTGGATTTTCCACAGCCTCCATAAATAGACACTTTATTTGCTGCTCCATCATGTGAATCTATTGAGTGGGGGGGTTTTGACCTCAGAACTAAATCAGGAGTGCAAATACAGGCATCAGTCTTACCCTGTCTAGACCCTTCCTCCCCAGGCTCCTGTTAGCAGAGGGGCACCCAAGACACGAAGCAGATGTTCAGCCTTCTCCAGAGAAACACCCAAAATCCTGCCCAGCAGTGCATAATCCATTCAAAGTCAGTTCTCCAAACCAGCAGGACCCCAAGCCTGAGCCTGCTGAAAAGCAGAGAGGTGAGGAAAATGAGTTTTACACCTCTTCTATAATGGTACATCATCCAGACCCCTCCAGGGCACCAACTTCAACCAATGCTGAATATCTGGCAGCTTGAAGAGCTGGAGAAAGAATGGAGAAGGTGGTTTTGAGTCATCTTGTAGAGGTCTCTGTGAAGGGTGGCAAAGACAAGAGAAGGAGAAGACAAGAAAGAGAGAGAACAATGGCAAAGAATCCCATAATGATGTCATCATGTCCCTAAAAAGCTATCAAAATCTGTTAGCTGAGCAGAGAGATTGTAAAACTCACCACTGAGTACACTGAATTTCTCTGCATCTGACTGGTTATCAAGGGTTGTAGTTCGAAGACAGTGATGACTGAGTACTTCTGACTCACCAGAGCATCTCTTGGCTTTATTTGCTTTTCTGACAGGTCTTCAGGAACGTGTTTTGTCCTCCTGCAGTTTTGCAGCATTGCAGATTTGCATTTTAATCTTTCACTTCAATTCTTGTTTCTCCAGGGACAAGACAGTATTCTGTGTCTCAACATAGCCCAGAAGAAAGCCTCTGCAGAAGCAGTCACCCAGAAAATTTTCATCCCCTCTTTGTCTTCAGCTTGATCCAGCTGCAGGTGAGAAAGGAGACTCAGTGGTTGCTGGTGGTGTGAAATAGACAGCCAGAATATCTCAGTGGCCAGATGAGTGGTTTGCAAAACATGAGCTGGGGATCATCAGCACATCAGTTACACAATTCTTCATCCCACACACCACTGTTACACCATGGGTAGTACTCCTCCTCCATGACCAAGATTTCCTTACAGTGGTCAGAAAAAAACATCTATTTGAGCAAAATCTGTGAAGTCATGCAAACAGGTCTACAAAAACACCTACACCACTAGATCCTTTCTTTGATATTTTAATCAAATTCGTGTGCCAGTGTCAGATGAAATGAGCACATCTCTCCCTCAGCAGGGTTACAGCCTAGCTGACAGATCGCCGTGTGTGCAGCAATGTCTGAGCCAGCCAACAAGATCTGCAGCTGAGCGAGGAAGTGGGTAAGTGCCATGGAGGTAAACACAAGGTCAAGAAAATGGCTAGAGACAGAGTGCAAAGTGCTAAGCAGAGTAGTGACAGGCATCCAGAAGGGATTTTTCACAAGCATGCTGGCATGCTGTGCTGCACAGCTTGCTCTGCTCCGTAGGTTTCAAGCAAAAGCAGACTGTGACAAATATTTTGAGAGTGCTTCGTGGGAATCGAAGCTGCGAGATGTTGAATCTGCACTGGCAGAGCCAAGCAAAAAGTGGCGAATGAACTTTTTCCTACACAGATTGCACCACAGAATAAGTTCTCTGATTTGCAGAGACTTTTTACACTTCTTGTCATAGGCAGCCCTGCTGTGAGAAAGTTTCTGGAAACCTCTTCTGCAACACCATGGTGGCATATCTTGTTTAAATCAACTGGGATGACAAATAGGTCAAAAATTTTGGATATGATTTCATATTATCGACCCACCAGAGCTGTTGAATGCTCACGTTGGGCATCGTCTTGCAGCAGATGAGGAGAGCAGCCTGGCAGCTGCTACGCTCAGCACGGTAGCGGTGCCGTGTTGTTCCCTTGTGGATGATTCACAAGGGCTTGGTGGGGGAAGCAGGAAATTCGTGACGGGGATTTCTTCTAATGCAGTGAGTTTAGCTAGAAACCAAAAGAGCAACCTGGGCCATTGGAAACAATTCAGAAGTATGATTTTCCTTTTGAGAAGACAACAGCTTTTGTTAGCCGTATCACTGTGGGCACAGCAAGAACGTGGGAGGAAAGCCCTGTTTCTCAGTATAGTGCATGTGGCTTACACAAAACCTTTGCTCAGCTAAGTTGGGGGAAAATTGAGTTAATTAACTTGTTATGGCAGTAAACTGGGCCTCTGCTGCCTTCTAACAATATCTCCAGGCAAACGGGAAAGTACCTGCAATCTTCCCAGTCATAAGGTGGAAGAGCAGCTTTCAAGTACTTTTTCTGCTGTCCAAGGCTTCTGGGGAGATGAGCATTTAAGAACCTGTGTGTGGCTTTATTTTGCATTGTGCAAGATTCACCTGCCATGACTCAAGCATCTAAAACTCACTGTTTTGGTCCTTGCCTATCACCTTTAACTCCAATTGTAGTTGAGGAAGAAAAACGGGCAGAGGAAATTCCCTTATCCAAAGCCTGGCCTGAGACACATGAGGGCTGAGCAGTCCTCTGTTTTGACTTCACAGAATCATGGAATGGTCTGGGTTGGTCGGGACATTAGAGATCATCTAGTTCCAACCCCCCTGCTGTGGGCAGGGACACCTTCTACTACACCAGGTTGCTTTAAACCCCATTCAACCATGTCTTGAGCACTTCCAGGGATGAGGCATCCAGAGCTTCTCTGGACAATCTGTTCCAGTGCCTCACTACCTTCACAGAAAAGAATTTCTTTCTAATATCCAATCCAAATCTACCCTGTTTAATTTTAAAGCCATTGCCTCTCCTCCTACCGCCATGTGCCCTTGTTCAGTGTCCCTGTCCAGCTCTCCTGTAGTTCCCTTTAGTTACTGGAAGGTGCTCTAAGGTCTCCCTGAAGCCTTCTCTTCTCCAGACTGAACAACCCCAGCTCTCTTAGCCTGATTTCATAGGAAAGGTGTTCCTGCTCTTATCAACTTCATGGCCCTCCTCTGGACTTACTCCAACAGATCCACATCCTACTTGTGCTGAAAACCCCAGAGATGGATGCAGCACTCCAGGTAGGATCTCATGAGAGTGAGATAGAGGGGCAGAATCACCTCCCTTGACCTACAATAAAAGACTAATAATAATGTTTTATTAATACTATCGTTACTATTATTACACAGTACTATCAAACACACAAATTTATATTTAGCTGTGATTTTACAGGATCTTTAAGGTCCCCTCAATCCAAACCATTTTATGATTCTATGACTTAAAACCATCTTTGGACCTCACTTTGATAAAAGCTACATAAATTAGTAATCTGTTAGTGTTGTTCAACGTCTCTGAATTTACTTTAAAATGCCATGCCAGTGTTGTAGTCCTAATAGCAACTTAAAAATGAGTATGTTGACCTGAAAATGGGATGGGAAAAGGCAAGAAGATTGACAATGACTTTAAAGTCTGCATGGATTATAGTCAGCATTTCCAATGGCCTTCAGAACACCAGAACACTCTTGGTTGGAAGAGCTGCAGATGGAGTCAGTTGGTACTGGCACTACAGGGGGTAGGTTCTCCCATCTCAGATTGCTCCCTTCACCTGCTAACCTGTTGTTTTAACAAAGACTTGTTTTCATCAGCCACTCTTCTGCAGGGTTCACCTTACCTACCAGCAGAGAATGCTGATTTCATATCAGAGGTGGAGGCAGGGCAAAGAGCAATGGTGAGGCAGGGCAACGAGTAGAGATGAAACCTTATGGCAGGAACAAGGGATTCCAGGGTGTTGAAGCACCTTGGGAATGTGAGAGGATGTTTTGTCTTTCCATGAAGGTAGGAAGAACTACTTTAAGGTAATGTATGCAGAAAGGAGATACAAAATGAGAGTCCAGGGAGACACCAGCAGGAAGCACCAAGGATGAACTTACAGAAAACAGTGTGGAAGTCTGTGAAAGGCATGGAAAGAAGCGCACACTATCAGAGTCTGGCTCACAAAAGATCTGTTTCACTTAAGAGAAACAAAACCTTTTCATGAGAGTCTTCAGAGCAGGGCTTTTAGTTCTTACTGAGGAGCATGTACAACCTGCACAGTAAGAAAGAGAAATATTACACAGGAGCAGGAGAGACTTTTCAGGAGACAGCTGTGACCAGTGCCACAAACATCACCTTGGCTAGGGGCGTGACTCTTCACCATTAGAAGTGAGACGCTGATTCAGAAAGCACCAAGAGGCAGCATGAAAAGTCTGGATGAACAGACCTACGTTTGCTGAACAGAGAATCTCGTGGTCAGCTGAGACTTAGAGGATCATTCCAGCAGTGAGTTCTTTGATAGAAAAGCAGAACATAGCCTTCAACATGCAAACCGTGGAAATGGTCACAAGAACAGAGGAACAGTGCTAGGGTGAGATGCCAGGTTTCTCCTAGGGAAGGTATATGCTGGGACAAGGCCTCATGAAGGTAAGAACAAACCTGAAGGCTCTCAGGCAGCCATCAGGTAACCTGTGATGAAAGCCAGGGATGAGTATCCTTTGCAACTTAGTAAGTGCCAGCTGAGGGTAAAAATGGGGAATTCTTACAAAAATGGTGAAAAAAAAATATGCAGAAGAGACTCTGTGATACCCCATGAGCTGTAACTCTGGCACATGCAGAATCTTGTGCACATTTGTAGGGTTGGGCTGTAGGCTCCAGAAATATTAAGCACATTAAGTGCTTGTGGAGGCCCTCCTGAGTGGTTTCAGACAGTGTTCAATCAAAGCAGATCTACTAGGGAGACATCCCAAGGACTTACAATAGGAGGAAGATGGCCAGCCTCCATGGCCAGCTGACCCTTTTGGACTATTAAAATCTTCTGGCTTGAATCAGCTGCAGCTTGTATTGGCCTGTCAGCCCAGCACAAGTATCCTGATACCATGAGAAATCCCCAGCCAAAAATAGGACAGAAATACAGGGGCTTTTTCTCCCCTCACTTCTTTCTTCCTTCTCAAACATTTGCTTAGCTATTTTCCTACAGGAGACATGACAATCAGTCCAGATCATCATCACTTCCTTCACCAGCACCACCACCAGCAAGGAGAGATTTCAGGTGACTTTTGGCCAGAGCCAGAGGGGTGGTCTTGTAGTGCCTGGGGCCACTGGCTGTGTGGAGGAGCAGGGGAAAGCCACCCACAGCGCTGACCCACAGCAGAGCAATCCTCCCACGCTGGGACTCAGGATGAAGCTAAAGCCGCTCTCCATTAAAACACACCTCCCTAATTCCTGTCACGAAGGAGCAATTGCATCAAGAAGTGCCGCTTTGCTTTGCAGCAACACCCTTTAGGTAGATATGGTGCACTGGATCTGGGTCACCTCCCCTAGCCTTTGAGGTACATTCCTGCTGTGCTGGGATGTGGGAACATCCTAAAGCAACTGATGGCACCTCTTCAGGGTCTCCTTCAGCAGCTGCAAACCCCACCCGAGCTGATGGTGCTCTCAGTGCCACAGACACAGCATGGATGCCCTTTATTGCAGCACAGGAGCTGAAGAAGATGACTTCAAAAGGGCATTTAGCAGCAGAACAGCCCGGGAGAGGGGAGTGGTGCAGCTCCTGTTGTGCACAGCTTTCCTTACAATGCCCATTGTTCTCACCATCACCTCTGCCACATGGGGAGAGCCACACAAAGCTGTCTTGCTACAGGGGTGTTCACTGGCCAAGATAATCTCCCCTCCAAACAGGAAAGAGGCACACAAAGTGGGTGTAGGTGGGGGAGGATTCCAGAACACGACAAACAGGTATTCAGCACTCAGCAATTACACTGCTGCTCTCCCAGGAGCCCACGCCGATGTCTGTAGGCACATCTTCTCCCTGGGTGGGAGACATTCACATCTGTCTCCCAGGGGGCGTGGACAGAGGGGTGATGGGTCATCTGGGACTTCATTTTCTCTCTTTTGGTGGGTTGGGATAAGGATAAAACATAGGGACATTATAAAAGGCTTCTAATGTGCAGGCCAAATTCACACCAGTGCAGTGGGCATGGAAGATGTCCTGTCCTGGTTTTGAAGTGTTCAATTTCTCTTGCATTCCACCAACAACCCCAGCCTTTCTGGGCTACTGAGGAGACAGATTAAGGATTACATTTTAGGGGCCTTCCTCCGATGCTGTCAGCATCATTTGTCAGCAGCATACTCGGTGACATCCATCACCCTTTGCTCCCAGACAGTGCTGGTGACAGTGGGCTTCTGGCACAGTCACATCTTGTCATCCTCTCTGCAGTCCCAAGAGAGCCATCTCCACCCCCTTGCTGGGAAGCATCCTCTGGGGTGTAATTCCTTGTTTTCTCCCCAAAAAGAGCAAGTGATCTCTGGAAGTTATGCATTTCAGTGCCTCTGAGTTATGGCCATTATAATCAGCATGAAGCAAACATTGACTTGAGGAATAAGTGAAATATTGTGGACTAGAAAGAAGAATTATCCTTTGTGAATATTTTCAGAGAAGGTTATTGAAACACTGAACAGACACAGTCCAAGAGACTTCTTAAACTTCAAAATATTTCTGTAAGGTGTGTAAAAAACCATAAACCTGGAGCTCCCTATTCACACTGGGGGTGGGAAAATGTAACTTCTTGACATGTGTAGCAACCATAGCCCCAGCAGTTAAGCACAGGAAGTGAAGAAGAATACCACAGACATTTTTCTTGTGAAAAGTTAGCTAGTCTGAAAATATTTTACCTGAGTAAGGGTGTGGTTAATATATAGGGGTTAAAATCTTTTAAGGGTGTAACAATCTACAGTGTTCCTTCTTTCTCTGGGATAAAGGTCTTCAGTCCTCCCATGAAAATATCATCCACAATGGGAAAGCCGATTATCAGGACATTGGTGCAAGGGAAAACCTTCCAACATGCTGGGTGAGAAGGGGGATGAGAAGCACAGCATTGGGCTGGTACTGGGAACCACAGTTTCATTTGCATGCAATTTCACATCCATTAACTCAACTTTGGGAGAGATTCCAGAGCTTTAATCACTCTGATTGATTGTGATTAATAATGATTTGTTGCAGTGATTTGCAGTGTATTTTCTTATAATCCAGTTTAAGTAGAAATCTGCCTCGGCACTTTCTGGATAATTCAGATAGCCTGTAAGAATTGTTCCTGTGGGAGTAAAAGCCTGGCTATTGTAACACCAATTTTCATCATAAGATGCTTTTTAAATAAATCAAAACAATTGTTTTCACTCAGGTCTTTGCACTGAACTGGCAAATACATCTTGCCCAGCTGCTGCAAACTCTGAATCCATTTTTTAGAAAGCCTACTGTGACAGTAAAATTGATACGTAAGCTTTAAAGGAATGAGTGTCGACCAGCTTGTCATACCACAACATTCATAACACCTTCAGGGAGCAGAAGAAACAGTTAAAAGGAAAGTTAGCTGACTCATTTTGTGAATAGCTGGTGTTACTCGTAGCAGCTTGGAAGTTAACAGATAAAAATGTTATCACAGCCAGCAGCAATAAAGCCCTAACGACAACAGACAGACTGATGTATGAAATAAGTCCAATTAACTGTCTTAAGCATGGGTGCAACTTGGATTTGGCATTAATATTCCAGTAGTATGCTGGAGACCGATTGACTGCTGTAGTATGGTTTAGAAGAAACGTCTTGCATTTCCGCGTCTTCTGCTGGAGAATAATTTTATTTAAAGACATACAGAGACTTTAAAGTGCTGCTCCTTTAGGGTAACTAGGCCAAATTTTTTATTCAGTCACACTGGAATAACTTCAGTTTACAGTAACTCCATTGACTTCATCAGCACAATTAAACATTGCAACAATTTACTTAGTCATGCTGTGGATTCTCCATCACTGGAAAACATTAAGTCACAAATTTTTTGTTTGTTTACTCCTTTTTTTTCTGAAAGAAGGAAAAAGGGGGGGGAAATGCCCTATCTGAAATTAATAAACTACCCAGCTTGCACTGTACATGATACCAGATTAGAGGGTTATGTTGCTTCCCTTTGACTTCATGATGCATGAATCATGGGTCTTGCTCACCTGGGAGATTCAGGAGCTCTAGGGTGACATGGGATGACATAGATAGCCTTACTCCCCAGCAAGCATCTTGATGCAACACAGCTATCTCTGTGTAGGACCATTTTGATGGGGAGGGACACACATTTATCCCAGAGACAAACCCTTGTCAGGGACCTTTGAACTGACCTAGCCCTGGATGTCCTGGATTCAAATGTTTATCTCCATTCCTGTGAAAAGCTGGAGCATACACCCTGATAGTCATAGCTCATTTGTCACCACCAAAAATCCAGCATGAGAGTGTCTTCCTGTAAGAGTCTAGGCAATTAATCACCTACGTCACCTGGATTATCAGAGACCACGAGCTATTTGTTGACTTTTTATGTTTGGCTTCTGTGCAGTAAAATCATGTGTCACTGTCTGTGGAGGTGAGCAGGTCTAGCAAATGGTTCAGAAAAGGGTAATGTCTTTCCATAGCCCAATTAAAATCAGGGACTGCTGCTAAAAAGACTGTCTGAGAGGAGCCACAGAAACTACTCAAATTAGTAGCTGCTCTATCTGACCCAATTATAAGAATCAAAGTGAGGAGAGGTGTGTTAACAGGTACATTTAATTTTTTATTGCATTTACTTGACAGCCACCACAGTCATCTACTCCTGGGCAGGGTCACGCTGCCAGGGCAGGGTTGTTCATCCCACACCACAGTTATACCAGACCACAGCAAAGTAAGGAGAGTACACTCCAAATAGAATAGCTTTTGAGCCCACAGCCCGAGGTGAACACTTGTGGAAGGCCCCAAGCCCCTCAACTTCTTCTTTATAACTATAGAGAGAGCAAAAAAAAGTAGGGGACACTTGCCACAGGATTTTAATTTCTTCCCATTTTATGTCTGATTCTGAATCCTTTCACAGCAGTAACAACTCCTCCCAGCTTGGGCACATGGTGGTGACAACCTCAGGCCACAGACAGGACATAGGCGTGGTGCTCTTTCAGCACCCCTGACCATTCCCACACACTGCAGAGGCAAGCCATGGCCATAACCCTGGAGCTGCTGCCACCTGTGACCTTCTCCAGCACCAGCATTTGGTGCCCAGATCCATCCCATCTGGAAGGAAGGGCTGATTTTCCTTCTCCAAAAGGCTCTCACTGCACACCACATATCACACAAAAACAGGCAGGGGCTGCATTCCCTCTGCCAGGTTCTCCTTTGCCCAGCTGCCTGCCTCCTGTGCCCACCACCCTGGCACATGCCCCTGGTGCTTGTTGCCAAGATATTGTTTTAATGTTTGGATTTTTATTTGCCAAGTACAGTCTCACCTCCATATTTCTGCAGTGCTCCACCCTTTCATGTCTTTTTAAATGCCATGCTCAACTCTCATTTGTGTGCGGTGTGTAGGAGTGCTCACCAAAGTGAGAACAGCAAAATCATGAAAAAAATTAAAACAAGCAAACAAAAAATAAACCCTCAAGAATTTAGCTCTTTTTTACCAGTTTAATACCATCTTCTTTCCTGAGCAGTGGCTGGAGCGACCTTCTCTGTCTGGGAAGAACTGGGACAAGTGAAAAAAAAAAATGTTATAAAAAACATCCAGCAACACCCCTAACACAACCACAGGTGGGACAGATTTTTCCCTGGGTCACCTTCCCAGTTTGCCCTGTACTGTTACTGTATGACTCAGGAAAAGCTTTCTCTACAAGTGGGGGTGCCACACTGCAGACTGCCCACCTGGTGTGCCCATTTCAAGTTTCAGCAGACTCCAGTGTGGTCACTGAGGGGGATCTCCGTGTCCCAAGCATTTCCTTTCTCACTTTCTACATTCTCTTTTCTTCTCATCCTTTCAGCTACAAGGCAGTGGAAAGTAAATACAGCTTCTCTTTCCCATTGTGTCCAGGAGAGGAGGGAATTAAGGTTTTTCCTTCCCGATTTTCACCTGGTGAGAGGAGGGACAAGATCTGATTTACAGGTCTCAGGGCTTTTTCCAGGGCTGGGTGAGAGGGAAAACTGCAGCACTCACCCCTCAGGTCTGGATGCTGGCCAGAGGTGGTGTTGCTGGGTCTCAAGGCCCTGGGTATCCTGGAGAAAAGCAGGGATGTCCCCTTTAGCCTCCTGACCAGGTAATAGCTTCAGATTTCACCTTGTCCACGGCCAAGTCTGCTCCTGTTACCAACAAGGCGCTTTGGCAACTGAAGGAGATGTGCTGATGACTTCCAAAGGGGTAAAGAATGCCCCCCTGCACTACAGTATAGTGGAAATACTTCAGTTGGGATGATAAAAGAGGTAAAACCTGTCTGCTTTCTACCTTGGATTCTGATTAAACACCCATTTGGAGGATGTGCTGCAGAAAAAGAGACAAGAACAAGTTACTGCTAATGTCCATGGAGAATTGGGAATGAGCCTTGCATGGCCTCATTCAAACTCCAAACAGTACCATTGCTAAGACAGAAACCCAAGTTTCTTTTAAAATTTGGGGAAATTCGGGGCACAAGGAGCAGCAGAAACTTTGGCCCTGAGCCTGTGGGAGTGCAGCTGGGCACGCCATGGCTCGGGGATGAGGGAGCTGAGGGCCAAGCATCAGCCAAGCCAAGCCCACCTCCCTTGCTATTTGATGCCAAATTGAAACGAGCCTCTCCAATGTGCAGGGCCTGCTCCCTCCCCTCTTATCCATCACTTTTCTGTGAAGAAAATGACCCACTGTGCAACACAGGGTGAGGCTTTGGAAAGTCAGCCATTCCCAGCCCCCTGCTTCACAGAGGCAAAAACATCGGAGCTGGGTGTTTGGGCTACAGTTTTGGTCAGTCCTATTATCATCACGATGCAGAAAAACTGCCTGGGTGTCAGTTAGGTTCACACCAAACCCACATATTTCATGGTACACACGTACCCAGGGCGTCAGTGCAGCCTGGGAGAAGGCACATCCCCTCCAGCATCTCTCCTTGTCAGATGCATGGCCACAAAGTCTCCTCTAGTAGGGACCTGTCCGCAGCAGGGCCCCAGCCTGGCTTTCCAAATGAGGGTACTGGCCTTGTCTTACATGGGAATTGGTGCTGGAATCAGTAACATTAACAGCAAAGCTTGTGTGGCAGCCAGCACGCAGGGTCAGGCCTCCCTGGCTTCTGTGAAGGAGGGATAACCAGCAGCACTGTGCTCTGGGCAAGCAGAAGAGGCACAGCAGGAGCCTAGAGGAACAGCCAAGCTTGTTTCACCAAGTTTTAAAAATTATTAGGTAGGGAAAGGAGTCTTAGCTTCATTTCTCACATTTGCAAACACCTGTCAGATTAGGATCCTTTCTCTGTGGAGGGGGAGAACAGAAGCTGGGAAACTCAAGAGTGGCTTTTAAAGCACCTGCAGAAGGCATTTACCAAGGAGCAGGAGATGTTTCAGGTCCAGAAGAGAGGGAAGCAGACAGCTGGCCACTGCAGAGCTCTGGGAAATCCCTCATCTCCCTGCTGCATCCCAGCAGGACACATGGCAGCCCCACCAGCCACGAGGGTGTCTTGAGTGGCTTTAGGCAGGCTCCACCCCTCTCTGCCCCTCCGTGAGTAAGTCCCACGGCTTGCAGTGACAGAGGAACCAGTCTGACCGCAGCCCTGAATCGAGGCAAGCAACCTTTCACGCGCCTGGCAGCTGCTCCTAATTTTGAAGCAATCGGAAACTCAGATTTACACCCTCATGACACCAGCACAATCCACTCCTGGATATTGCTGCTCAGTATCACTGCCAATCTGTTATAGCACTGCCACACTGAGGCCTGGATATCTTGTGACTGTCCTAAAACAACCTTTCTCAAAAAATAGCAATATTAAGTTGTTTTCAGGAGAGAAGGGGTGGGGGGGGAAGTAACTTCTAATAATTTCATTAGAACAATGTTTCCCAGGGTATTAAGCTCTATGATAACAGGGCCTTTTGAGCTGAGCACACTGAGAGCAACACTAGAGAAATGCTAATTTTCAACTTAAAATTAGGCGAAGTTTGAAACATGCCTCACATTTTATTTTCCATCTTTTCCTTTTATTCTCACACTTTTTGTCTCATAACTTGTGGGGTTTTAAATCCAGCTTTATAAAATAATTTTGCATTCACTGCTGCCATATCTAATATCTATATAATGGAATAAGCACTGGTCTAATAGACTGGGAGGTTTTTAGGAGCAGCTGTTGGTATGTCTCCAGTTCCATTCTTCCCACTGGAAAGCGCTAAGCAAATATCTCCCCACCAGATAGGCTTAGGGTGAGTTCAGACTAAAGCCTTGTCAGGTTTAAAATGGCAACTTGCTTGAACAATCTCATTGATTTCAGGGGGTTATCACCACCCTGAGGAAGAAGATCACAGCTTTGCCCTTAAATCTCAGTGGCTGTTTTGTTCGCACTTTTTACTTTATCCAATGTGGCTGCTGTGGTGCTGAGCAGCAGGATCCATTCTATTTAAAAATTATCTCCAAAGATAAGATTATCTTGTCTTTGAAAACTGCCCAGCTTTGCAGAGCATCCTGGGCAGCCCAGGAGCCCATCCCAGCCAGGGGCAAGGAGCAGGCAGAGTCCAGCCGTTGAACAGGCAAAATCCCTTAGCCAGCAAGAAAATAATAATTCTCCAGTGAAGCCAAGTGGGTCAAGTGGAGCCCCACAGGTGCTGTGGCACAGAGGGCAAGAAATCACGAGAATCCCTTGAACCCAGAAAGCCATCTCAGCTGCCCCCGGGGTGAGCTGAGAGGACACGCCAAGGGGAGACGGAGATTGCATCCCCTCTCTACCTGATCTGCACAATGCAAATGCTTGGATCCCCCCAGATTTAGGCGGGCGAAGCTTGCCCACATGGAAGATGAGGCGCTGCTGCTTTCCCCACTAGCTGGCTACGAGGCAGCCTGGGAACGGGGCTGAGCGCTGCACTGGTCTTGATCTCCCTCCCTGTTTCCCCACTTCCCCAGTGAAATCTCAAACGTGGCTATTTCTGCCACCGCTGACAAACCCCGTCACCTTTCGCTCCCTCCCTCGCGGGTGACAGGGTGCAGCGCCCGGGACCACAATGAATCATCGCCCGGCGGCTCCCGAGCTCCGCGGTGCCAGGGGGGGCCACCCACGCCAGCCCAGAGCTGTGGGGCGGGGGCCGCAGCCCAGCTGCGAGGGGAGGCGGGGGTGCTGCATTGCATTTGGGTTTTATTGGGAAAACGGGGATAAATACCACGTAATGCAAGGGAGAAGAGAGGAGAGCTGGCTTTTAAGCACCCCCGTGGCTGCTGGCCATGCTGCCTCTTGCCGCGGCCGCAGCAGCTGGGAGCTGACATTCCAGGGGAACCTCAGCTGGCCCAGCAGTGCCCAGGGCAGGGTAGTCCCCAGAAAGACTGGGCAGTGCAGGGGCATGAAGAAGTCCCGCCTGGCTGGGGAAGCTCCCTCCCACATGCGGCCATACTCGGGCTTCAGTCATATCTCCACCCAAAACTGCCCACTGCCAGCACTCCAGAGAATCTTCTTGCATGGAAAAACTCCTCTGTTGTTGACATCCATCTGAATTCACCTCGATGGGCGTTAAAAAGTTTCTCTGACAGGCAGGGACTGCTATGCAGAAGAGTTAAAAGGTCAAGGGGAACTCCCTTCGGCTGGATGCGATGTCCCGGTTTCTTTGCAGGATCACACCTCATCAGACATTTCAAGTCCACTTTTTGTACGTAAAGAAACCTAGTAAGCTTTGGATACCACACAACCCGCAGTTACAGTTCTCCAGTACATAACTTGATCCAACCATCCTCACATCCTTCCTGCCACCCAGGATGGCCCTTCTATTTTTCCTTCAGGCTTCCAGCTCTTCTTCGAGTAAAATATAGAGCACTTAATTGCAGGAGTGCATCTGCAGCTTGTCCCCAAGGGAATAAGGACACCCTGATGCGAGCAAAGCATTGCCCCTTTCAGCCAAGAGCTCTGCTCCCATTTCAGGGTCACACTCCTCCCTGGACGCCAGTGCTTGCCACCTTCCACAGGCAACACATTCCAGGGCACAATCAAACCTATTGTGCAGCTCTAGAACAGTTTTTGCTTTAATCTATTGGAGGGAACAGCATAAGGATTTTTATATCTAATCCAATAAATCTACACTGACATCTTGTGGAGATCCTGAGACCAAAATGCCACAGCCACTGGACAGGGTGGGATTTACACCTTTGCCATGTCCTGTGGACACTACCATAGAGGCAGCTGGACTTTCCAAAGCAGCTGCAGCTGTGTCTGCAGTGAAAACCAGGCCCTGCAGCCTCAGAAGTCATTGTTCTTGGTCCACAAACATAATGTTAAGTGATCCTCACAAGCCCAACTAAACCAAGACTATTTACTCTCAAATCCTCCCTGAAAGCAATACTGTGGCCATTCTTATATAACTCCCATGGTGCTTCAGGCTTCTCAAAGCACAAGCTCCTGATGAGGAGTTATTTTCGTGCTGAAAAAAATGGACTTAAGTAGCACTCTAGGACTCCTTTAATGCTCCTCTTCATCTAAAAATACAGTTCAAGCAAAAACTGCCTGCAGTTTAGGAACCTGTGCAAGATTTTCCTCCATATTTACCCCATCCATTTTGGCCCCTCTGCCAAGTCCAAAGGGTTAAATTAAGCCACGGATACTTTTTTCCAGTGCACAGGTAAGTGTTCAAGGAGTACAAGCTTCCTGTTAAGGCACAGACCACAGCAATGCTGCAGTGAAATTGCTTAGCAGGGGTTAACACCAAGAGCTGAAATCCCAGGACAGACAATCTCGCAATCCAACCATACAGTTTTTCCTCCAGCTTTTTCTTAATACCATCTAAGGACCAAGTGCTCCACCTCCTCCAAGATGGCCAGAGACCCTCTAGAAGCACTGTGGTAGCACCAGACAGGTGGAAAATGGAGCCTACTTAGACATAATAGAAGGTGGGGGAAGAGACTTCTTCACGGTGTAGCAGCCAAGACCATCATTCACAGCACTAACAACTGCCACCGCTGTCTCCAGCAATGAACCTCTTAAACCTTTGGCTGCAACTTCCCAGTAATTCAGCCCAAATGTTCCCAGTAACATCAGCACAAATCCTCCTTCTGCTACACACCCATTATAGTTGCCTCAGAGGAAGAACTGTCACCCCAAGGTTGCACAGGAACAACGTTCCCCACAGTTACGGCTTTGGGCAGTCTGCTCCATCTTCTTGCTCTTCTCAGGGCAGCCTCAGCCCCAGCCCGCCACCAAAGCCAGACAGCTTTCCAGTGTGGGAGTCAGGGAGGCACAGCATTAGCAGCACATTACAAGACCTCAGCTTCATGCATAAAGATGGAAACGGAATAGCGCAGAATGTAACAAATGCTATTTTACCTCAGACAGATGCTAAACCCTTTAAGTTACCATGTAACACCACCTAACCAGTTACAAAAGGGGGAAAAACTGGCCATCCTAAGAAAAGCCCAGATGACTCCAGAGTGGGAATCACCAGCTGCAGCACTGGCTCCACTGTGAACAGGTGACAGCTTTTATCCTTTGGGCTTCAAAAGAAATGGGGGGATTTTTGTGCTTTATAGTGACTAACGTGTAAGCAATGCTTGAAAAAGTAGCTAAGCATACAACCAAGCAGTGTACACCCCAAAAAACATCACACAATAAAGTCCTGTCACTTGGGCTCTCGTAATGTGCCTTGAGCAGTGTCCCAGAAGCATCCAAAAATATGTGCAGCTAGGTCTGATTATTCAAATCCTGTTGCCTAGTATTAACTCTCAAATCTATATTTAAGCACCTAAGTAGGAATTACTACAGCTTTCCAAAGATCCTAAGCATCAAGAGCTCTTGTTAAGAGCTTACCTAAGTACTGACCTCCTAATGAATCTGTTTAAACGATAACATTCACCTCGCTCCCAGTGCAGTGAAATTCAGTACTTCCATGCACTCCTGAATCTCTTCCAGCAAGAGCCAAGCTTGTAAGTGTCCTGTCTTTCATATCAAAACACAGACTACAGGCAAATAAATGCACAAGAGGAGCTATTTCTAAAATCCTGCTGTAACTTCAGAGTCACTGTACTCTGTTTTAGAAAAGGCTTGAAAACAGCAGAATGCAGGCCATGTGTGACAGTTTGGTAGAAATTTGGGAAGAATGGTATTTTTTAAGCAAAACATATCTGGGCATTGAACCAAAAATTAAAACTATCATAGTACCAAATGGAGATATTTTGATATCATTCTCACTCTCCCCATTCCAAAGCAAGGAAACCTCTAAAAATTTCTGCAAAACTTGAATCTTGCTGTTCTTACAGTCATAAAGTCAAAAAGTTGTTTTTCTTTTCCACAGCCTCAGTCTTTGCCAGAAGGAAAACTCATGTCCTGGAGATGAGCAGAACACAGCAACAATATTCCAACTTTCAGAAAAAGGCCAACTCTTCATTTTTCATTTGCTTTCAAGTAATTCTCATTTTAAACCAATTTGCATACAAAGCCAGTGTTTTATCTTCATTGTGTAACAAATTCTCTATTCATCCTCCTTCCTGTCTGAGTTACAAGGAAATGTGAGAAACATACATGAGTATACTTATAGGGGCAATAGTTGCTAATGGGTTTGGGGAGAACAAGGAAGAACACAATATGCAGGGCTGGAAATGCTCTATAAATTTCAGCAGCAAGACGGTCATTCAGAACCTTGGACTACAAGTGAGTAGTTCTGGATGAAAATTTAGTAAAAGGTAACTGAAGTAAAATACATTGCAATAGTTCAGTATATACAAAGGACCATACACATTTAATTGAAATAAAGGATTATCTAGAAAAGATGAAGTTGCTTCAGCATCATCACAGGATTAGACAGAAAATAGCAGTGGCATCATGTGATCTGCAGGCAACAACTCTCCTCGTCAGGAACATCAAGTCCTCTTTCCAGCCCTGCAGATGCAGGAGGTAAGGTCCCAGCTGCAAGCTGAGTCATCATAAAACTGCTTGCTCTAGTGAAACAGCACCTTATGGTTTATTTGACATTTTAAAACTAAACAATACTGATGGGAAGTTAGTTAAAAGCTTCAGAATGGATGTATGGATGGCAGGAGAGACTTCAGAAACATAGAATGGTTTAGGTTAAAAGGGACCTTAGGGGTTATCTAGTTCCAACCCCTCTTCCATAGGCAGGGGCATTTTTCACCAGACCAGGCTGTTCCCAGCCCCATCCAATCTGGCCTTGAACACTGGATGGAACATCCACAGCTTTTCTGGGCAACCTGGGCCGGTGCCTCACCACCCTCACAGCCAAGAATTTCTCCCTACCATCTAATGTCAACCATCCCTCTGACAGTTTAAAGCCATTATTGGTGGCACCAGCCCTGATAGCGAGCCCTAAGGAACATCACTCCCTTGTTATTTTCTGTAATTCACCAGTGTTATGCTCTGCACACATCCCAGGAATACAACAGCCTTTCATTAAACACAAGAACCAAAAAGCATACCATTCAAATCACTGTCATTACCAAAAACTTTAAAATGAACCAATAAATATAGTGAAAGGAGGGGGAGAAAGGATTAATAACATCCCAACAACTGTGTGGTTCAGGAATTAGCAAAATGAAAGCATTTCAAGTTTTCCAGAGTGGGGAAAGATGATCCAACCTGTCAAAATACAGTCCAACTGTGAAGGGTGTAGGAAGTGGAATTAGACCCAGCATTTTGTATTGCACAAAGATTACTTTCAAATCTAAAAGACAACAGTTCTGATAAACTAAATTTTAAATGCACATTCTACAAAAGCCATACTTTTCAGTTCCTTCTTTTGCTGTCAAAAGTACCTACACCCACATGGACACACACGTAAGAAAAGGTGACCTTTCTGTTTATTGTTTAAAATACAACTTTCAGGCCACATGATCACTATGCACTGACAGTATTTCCATCCACAAGTAATCAGCCCTTTTGACAGAACAATTCTTCATTTCAAGGGTCAGCACTTTCCCAAGTCTCAGATCTCTTGAAGTAGTTCCTTCTTTTCCTCAAAATACTTCTGAAACCACTCAATATGTTCAACCTTCTGCTTAACACTAAGGTATGGGTTTTTTGAAAGCCCACAGATGACTAGTTCCATGAAGTGGCGGATAGGTCCTTCCTTGGGAAAGCCTTCGAGGTGTTTCTCCAAAAAGATATGTTCATGAAATTCAGCATCATCCTCCATCCCTAACAGGAAGGCAAAGAAAAAAAAGACAAAGTTATAATACAACAGCAAGTTTAAAAAACTAAAAAATAATATAGTTTGAAAACAATCTTAAATAAGTAAAACTAGTGGTTCTGCTCACATTTCTAAGAATACTTAATATTTAAATCAACTTTCTGGCTGGTAATCATGATAAAAGCTGATGCTGGGGTGGAAGTAGGAGGAATAATTCAAACCATAAATCAATCTTCTTGCTAAAATCCGGTTTGTTCAATACTTAAAAATTTTGATTCATCATTGGTACCACCTTTTAGATTGCAGGCACTTTCTTAATAAATTTTTAAAGAGAACACTGATTGCCTATATTCTGCAGAGGATTTAAGAATACAAGCTAGTCTTGAACAAATGAGGCAACCTCATAAAGTATCAAATACTGAACAGCTAACAAACACATGTCCATTCCAAGTCATGCTTTTAACATTCTAGTGCTATCAAATGAGCACAGAAATTTGGTTGTCTGACATTTTCTGAATATGTGAGCGTATGATGATGTGAAAGTGCTGTGTATGTCACCAGCTGCTTTTCAGTCATAGCCATCACCAAAGATGATGCATTCAAAAGCCTCCACAGGACATGGGACAAGGGATTTTTGGAGATAGGGTAAACTTCTGTTCTTTGTCCTGTGGATTTTTTTGCTGTTGTTCATACTATGATGGTAGAGATGAAGACTCGGAACACAAATTCCTACATAGAGAAAAAAAGGCTGCTTTTGCTGTTCCTAATTTTGAGGGGAAAAAACAAAAGGCAATCTGGGATTTGTAATAAAAGATTTTTTTTTCAGTTATATATACATGAAAAATTTTATTTGATCCCAAATTGCTTGCACCCTAAATAAAAATCTGTTATTAGAGAAAAATATCACACCACTTCCAGAAGACAAAAATGGGAAGTCTATACCATACACATGAGTATGGTGTACATGTTTTTCTAACCTAGCTAGTTATGTTTTTTCTATATTACTTGATAAAGTTAAATCAGGAGTACTAAAATTGAGGTAATTAAGCCACATAAATTCTAAGCTTCCTTCTGTTTCTACAGTTTCAGAAGAAACGATGCACATCTCTGGGCTGGAGAAGTCACTCAGATTCTATTTGTTAAGTCTGCATTACTTTTTTCCTGCTTTAGGCAATATCTGAAGGAGCTGAGAAATACGTATATTTTTCCTAGAAATGCATCAATACCAGCTGCACACCCCATTCATCTCAGCTGTCCTTGAAAAAAGAATGCTTCCTTCTTCAGAAGCTCTCTCCTTGTTCCTTTATGTTGAAAGTTATGATAAAAAAACCCAGGTAATGTCAGATTCAGAAAGCATGTTTCTGCTGCGCTTGGAAAACTACATCCATAGACAAGAAGCAGTGATGATCCTTTCACTATGCCACTCATGCTGGGTTTCCCCCACCAAGGGGAGGTAGAATCTTACTGTACCTGGATACTACTGGTTGCTTTGTCAAACTAACAACCTTTCCAGATTTCCATACTTTCACTGGTCTCAAAAATCCAAGGGCACTAAACCAAACAAACTCATTACTGAAAGAAGCTGAACAATGTTGACAGTAAAATTTAGCCTTCTGGATGCTCTTCTTCTGGGGACAGTTACAGGGTATCAGGAGACTGTGCCTAATAAATAATTTCAGCAATTTTCATCTTTAACCCCAAATAAACAATTTGGGGTTAAATAAACAATAAAAAAATAAATAGAAAAAAAACTCACAAAAATGCAGGTCAGAAGGAAATATTACATTATGTATTCTGCTCTCCCTTTTGCCAAAGACTATACGTGGTTTGGGGATGAAGAGTTAGGTCCAAATTTTTCAGTTAGACCACATATTTCAGTCCTCAAAAAAGTAAAGTGTGCATCACAAAAAAGGAGACCACAACTGCCCAAAGCATCAGAGGCTGAACCCTCTGGTGGGAACAGATTAGATGAGATAATGGCTCCCCTCACCCCTAGCAAGCCCTGACTCCTGCTGCAAGCCTGTCCCTCAGCCTCTCTTGTACTGTCCTCAGAAACTTAATTTGAAAGAACACGCAGGACAGGAGTCTAAAGTAGAGGATTTTCTTTTTCAACCTCAAAACAAGAAAACACCCACTCTCAATATCCTATTTCCAATCTTCCACATACTACAAAACAGAAAATCTAGGAAATTTCTCTCACTAAAACACTAATCCTTCCAAGACATGACCAACTTTGTCCTAAAGATGTCAATCCAAACACACATGTTCATCCCTTATAGGGAGTGCTGCTGACATGCTATAAAGATGACTGAGTATTCTGATCTAGTGAAAAAATATTCCTGTCCACAGCAGAGGGTTTGAACTAAATAATCTTTAAAGGTCTCTTTCAGCAGAAAATATTCTATCCTTTTAGGATTTTTAGAATCACATCAATCATGCTCTACAGTAGGTCCCTAGAGCAGACCCAGAGTTACTAAAGAAACCCCGATGTAACGATTGTGTAACTTTTCCAACTTTCTTGGCAAGATGATCCAATCCTTCTCTGCTGGGAACAGCAGCTCAGCTAAACAGCAACTAGACAGGACTTGGTAAACTTTTGCTGGTAGAAGCCATCAAAGGCAATGCAGGAATTAATTTTCTGAGACCTACCTCCTATCACTTGTGCTGTAACAATCTCTGGCCCACCAAAAGCATTTGCTCCTCTAATGAGGTGCTAAAGCAAATAAGCACCTACAATCTGCACTGCCCTTTTTAGATTTTTGAGAAATTACGGCATAAATGCACAGAAATAATAAATGAGGCATAAATAAATGTCCTTCCCAACTGTTTGCCCCAACAATCATAGAGCAGCATTAAAGCTACTAAGAAGCATGACAGGCAAGCAGAAAGAAGAAGGAGTGAGAACAATGTTATGCAAGCTATACTAATGGTTTGCTAGTCTGGTAAAAATTAATCAGAGGCTGGAGAGGGGAAAAAAAAAGGTAATTTTCTGCCTAACACTGACTTCAACTGCATTGGACAAGGGAAAGGACATGGAGGTAAGAGCAAACAACAGGGCAGTAAGGTGAGGCAGGGAGGGGGGAAGATTGCTGCTGGCCACTGTAGCAAGCCAGTATGTCTAGCCACATCTTCAGATGTTCACACCAAAATAATTTCAAAAACCATGACCTCGCCCTGGTACCACAAAGCACAGCACAGTGCCTTGGTGAAGCACTCTAATGAGAACACCAGAGATGCTCTGGAGCCAAGAAGAAGAGTTATAAGAGGTTGTCTTTCTTTTTTATATTTAGTTTAAAACTATAAAGGCTTTCATAATGCTAAAAGTTAAGTATACATGCTTCCTCAACAGAAAATTTAATTGCACTTACATTTTTAAAGCCACATGCTTGTGGCATAGAAGAATAATCACACATTTCTGGATACAGAACAAGGTGAAGTAACATCCTCCTATTGAGGGAAATGGCTGTTACGAAAGTGCAAAATTAACAGCAGAAAGGGGCATCTTTCTTTTGCAAACATACTGAAATTACAGCATGTTGATATACCCAGAGTGAGGTTCTTGAGCTTTTAACTGTGCTTTGACGCACCTGACATGACTAACAGCTTGTGGCTGCCAGCCTGATAGGACGGCATTTACTGACTTGGTATTTCACCCTGAGAGGTGACAGGTTTTGGAAGGCTCCACTGGAATTTTCCACATGACTAGTCTTTGTGGACAAATCAATAAAGATTCTTGTTTCAACTATATGTAAAGACTCTTTGTCCGTTCCCCGCCCCATCCCAGACAGCGCGGTTCCAGCCGCACGGCTGCAACAGGGAAACCATTGCCCGCCAAAGACACTTTGTCAACTGACGGACCCAGACAGCAGGGTTCCAGCCACATTACAACAACACAAAAACCATTGGCCACAGTGGTTTTAAGCTTGCAAAAACATGACTAGAGTATACTTGGATTACTACATGATGGAACAGATCAATTCTGGGAGCAGTGATTAAATTCTGTGAAGAAACTGCCAAATAGGATGAGAATAAACATTAAGAAACAATGAAGCGCATTATTCAATTTGCAACTCAGTATAGGACAGATTTTCAAAGACTCCCAGCTTCAGATACTAACCTGTTTTGCCCTCAGTGACTGAATCGTTGCAAAGCAGTTCTGTTTGATGTCTTTAAAGTCTTAAAAAAAAACCCCAAAACCCACAGCCAAGCTCTCCCTGAAGTTATGAAGTCCCCTTTCCTATACTGCACACTTTGTGCAGTTGTTCTTCACTTCCTTAACATTCACTCTGTCTCTCTGCTGGCATAACTTCACACAGAGCTTTTTTTTTTTATGGTAATAAAAGAAAATACTGTGCACAAAGATGCCTAATTAACATAGATGCCCAGAGTGAGTGAATATTGTGACTGTTTATTCTTATGAAACAGACAGAACAAAGGGAGCAAACAACTGTTTAACACTTGGCCTGCCCAGATATGGAACTGGCAGATAGATGGTTGGGATCTGGCTAGATCCTTGGTCCAAGAGCCACACCAAAGAACAGAATCAGCATTACAAAACACACACAGCAGTTTTAAGATTCCCCAGCTTCTGCTAGGAGCTTAATTTAAAGAAATTGCAGAGTAAAAGTTATTATGTAAGAGACTTTAACAGCCTTTTGGTGTTAAACACATCGGGGGGGGAGGGTGAGAGGGAGTTGTCCCCTTTTTGGCAGCAGCCAGTCCTCAGATCAGCCAAACCACCTGCAAGACTTCACCTGAAGAGTGCCAGAATGAGTTCATCTGAAGCATCTTTGATCTGGGACAGTCGGGAAGTTATATTTGTTTACTATCAAAAGCATGACTCATAGCTGAAACACTATGTTAAAACAGTCAAAGGTGAAACACATTTTAATTTTCAGAAAAGACAAATTGAGACGGATAATAAAAGCTCACAGTGCACATACCAACTTCATTGTCAATTGGGAACTCCCACAGTATTCCTTCTTTTGTCCACTGGATCATCTCCTCAAAACCGTTTCGTGGAGGCTGTGCAGTCACTGCTGCAACCTCCTTTGCAAACTCCAGATCCCAAATTGTTGGTGAAGACACTAAAAAAGAAATTTTATAAAGATCTGTCAGGAACCAAAGACTTTTCACTAGCTAAAATGAAGCCCATTACATCAATCTTTACAAAGACTAACACTTTCAGCTGTGCAAATTTTTCTACCTTAGATACCAGCATCACCTTTCTCAAATGAGAGTTCTCTGTTGACAAAAAAGTTCATTAAATTCTCACATGTCTGATGAAAATATATTCTGAGCTCCTAGGGGAATATTTATTTTTATGTCTTTCACATAAAGCAATAATTTAAATTTTCCACAATCATCCTTCGGTTTTGTCTTTTAAAAACTGTGGATACAACAAATTCTGAACTCAACTGGTGCACTGTGCTAAAGGAATCTTACTTTTACAGGAGTTTTCAGGTTCTTCACAACTACTAGTCTCCTTCAGGGAAACAAATCTACAAGTGATGGCAATTCCTTCCCCAACTCTCTTAGTGTCCCAGTTTTTGTCTCTCAGGCTCAAGAAATCGTGATTTCTCATTCTTTTCAAAAAGTCAAACAGCTCCTTTAGGGATGCATCTTTCCTAATGTGGGTTGTTGGGGTTTTTTTGTTGGTTTTTTTTTTTTTTTTTTTTTTAAATCAAAGTGCACTCATATTGCAGCAGTTACTCTTCTTAAGGAGTTCCTGCCCCTCCACCCAGGAGAACTGGTCACGAGCCCAGACTGAACCGCTTCGCTGAACTGAAGGGAACAAGCTGTTACCACAGGACAGGGAGGGACCTCAGGGAGTGCCTTGGGCTGCTGCTGAGTGAGCTGGCCCAAGCTGCACTCCCCTTTGTTTTCCTGCCTCCCTCTGTTATCAATTCACCCTAAGCTCCTTGGAACACATCTTCAGGTGAATTCAGATATTACAGTCTACTTGGACTGGATCATGGCCACCTATTACCATTACTACTAATAATCACCTATTATTTTACTACTCCTGAGTGTAAGTACTTGAGGCCAATATATAATTTCATTTTTGGCTCAGTGGCTTACAACTCAACTGAATTAAAAAATAAAATTGTCCCCCCTCCTTTAAGAGAAAACGTAATGAAAGGGCAAATGGTATTTTTACATACAGAAAAAAAAAGCGGTTTTGGGGGGGGGGGGTGTTAAATCAGAATATACTTAGACAAATTACTCCTTAAGAGGGAAATTTCCAGAACTATATTACCAAGCTGACTACTTCAGTTTGAGGGCTGGAGGCAGGAGTAAAATACAACTGTAAGACAGCATGAGATACCATACCAGAAGGAAACTGTTGTCCACATCCTAAAGAAACTAATAAAACCTCTAACAGAGGAAAACAAAAACTAATTTTTCAAGCTTGCAGTAAAGGTGATAAAGACTGTATTTTTACCTCTGTGAATCAGAAAATAATACTGACATTATATGTTAACAGTCATGAAGAGTATTTTCAGGATGCCAATTTCCTTTCTAGTTAACATTCAAGTTTTCAAAATCAGTGCTCAATACTTAAAACCAAACTTGCTTTTCTGTCATCTATTAACAATATTTTAGCCCATTATCTCCATTAATATGAATCAAGACAGTGAAAACAAGTGAATCAAGGTTATCAAGTATGACACTGGTATTTCCCAAGATTAACACCCAAAAAAAATGTTAGTCATCCAGCTTAGTCAGTAAACCAAGTAATTAGCCTCCCGGTCCAGAATATCTTGAGGATTTCCTCAAAGCTACCTGGAATTAAACAAGGAAACACCACACAAAAAGCTGAAAGAAGCTTAATTCTTAACATCTAATTATAAATACAATAAAGTCCACTTGCTCTCTTACATAATTTGTACACATTCCAATTTTGTGTTCAAAAAAAAGTGCATCTCAACTTTTACCTGGGGTGATTACTATGAGCCATTGTGTCTGCATTCTGTTCATGCAAGAAAGAAATCTTAAATTCTCACCATTTCACCAGAGTTTGATTCAACTCAAAATCCATTTTCTTGAACACTGCTTTTGATAAGACAGTTAAAAACAAACACTACATCACTCATTATGATTTTTACATGTAAAATGGACTAATTTTAAGGATATTGGCAGTCTTAAAAACCAGTAAACTGAATTCCATTCTAATAAACAACTTTCACAGAGCTGCCTGAAAATACGCAAATAGCACTATTTGACATTTTAGTAAAAAAATTAAGCAACCAAATTAATGTAGTTTCAAGTGTAAAAAAAAAAAAAAAGATAAAAAACTACTCAGCTAGAATCTGGCAAAAACAGTTCAACTCTTGAAACAGAAACAAATAGTCATCATTTTATAAGCTAGCAGAGAGGAGTACTATTTCTGCTGCTGCTGTTGGCTTTACATAAAATTCTAAGTCACTACACTGGAATAAAGTATGTTTTTTAAAAAGGCCTTGGAATAGCTGAGGGAAAACAGCATATTAAAGATCAGTGCTAACAAGGCTGTCTCATTGTTCACAAAGACACATGAGGGAGGGAGCTCTTTACGTGACTTGCCCATATTCACACACTCTTAGCCAAATCCAGCCTGCTAAAGCCAAGTGTCCATGAGTGAAAGCTATCCCTGTTATGCAGCCTTATGACTGTTCCTGAAGAGCTGTGCCATTCAGTGAATATGAAGGTGGGTCGCACCTGTTTTGACTTTAGTTTGGTATCTTTTATCTCACATGAGTTTTGGTATGTATATTTAGTGGATAAGGAATTGGTCACATCCAGATGGTCCAAGGCTCATGGACCATTCCAGGGCTCCTTCCAGACCATGCACTCAATAGTCAAGAGCTCAGTGTCTGTAGGGAGATCAGTGACAAAGTGGTGTCACTCAGGAATCCATATTAGGACCAGTGTTGTTCAGTGTCTTCATCAACAACACAGCCAGTGGGATTGAGTGCACCCTCAGCACATTTGCCAGTGACACAAAGCTGAGTTGTGCAGCTGACACACTGAAGGACAGGACGCCATCCAGAGGAACCTTGATAAGCTCAAGAAGTGGCCCCTTGGGAACCTCATGAGGTTCAAACAAGACCAAGTGCAAGGTGCTGTACCTGGGCAACTCCCAGCATCTACACAGACTGGGGGAATGAATGGACTGAGAACAGTCCTGCCAAGAAGGATTTAGCGATACTGGTAGATAAAAAATTGGACATGAGCCAGCAGTGTGCATTCACGGCCCAGAAAGCCAACTGGAATCATAAAATGGAGTATGGCCAAGAGTTTGAGAGAGAACATTCTGCCCCTCTGCTCTCATGAGACCCCACCTGGAATGCTGCATGCAGCTCTGGCCTCCCCAGCACAGGAAGGACATGGACCTGTCAGAGCAGGTCCAGAGGAGGGCCATGAAGATGACTGGAGGGATGGAATAATCTTCCTAAGAGGAAAGGCTGAGAGACCTGGGGTTGTTCCTTGTGGAGAACAGAAGGCTCCAGGCTGACTTCATTCAATCTTTTCAACACTTAAGGGAAACTTGTAAGAAAGATGAAGACAGAATTTTTTGTAGGGCCCATTGCAACAGGAGAAGGAGTAGTGGTTTTAAACTAGAAAAGGGCAGATTCCGACTAGACAAAAGGAATACATTTTTTTCAAATGAGGGTGGCAACATACTGGAACAGGTTGTCCAGAAGGGTGGTAGATACCCCATCCCTGGAAACACTCAGGGTCAGGTTGGGTAGGGCTCTGATGAACCTGATCTATTGGAAGAGGTATCTGCTCATTGCAGGACGGTTGGAATCAGGTGACCTTTAAAGGTCCCTTCCAACCCAAACTTTCTACAATTCTAAACATACATAAAGAACTTTACAACAGGTGAAGCAAGGAATCAGTCATTTGTCAGTCACAGATGGGATCTTCCCAGCTCCATCTGGAACACTAAACAAAAGAAGGCTCCACAGCAATCCAGTGCGCAGTCCTGGGTTTCTACTACCCCTTATGCTTAGCCACCCCTAAGGCATGTTTGTTTCTTTGGGATCACAGCCTCGCATTTCCTTGCAACTTGACCAAATAAGCTGGAGCCAACATACTCATCCTCCAGGCTGGCCTTACAAACATAGAAATAACACTGACCTTTGTGACAAAAAGCCAGTGATATCCTTTAAGGTCACTTACAGAGTGTCCTGATCAGCACAGAAAGCCTTCCATTACACTGCATGGAAGTCTCACTTGGTAAAAATCAGAGCTACATCAAAGTAGTCATTTCTTTTATCAGTCTGAAAGCAGAAAGTGAACAGGTCACATCTCCTCACAAAAATCTCTTGATATTCTGAAAATGCAGAACCTAGCCTCAGTGCATTCTTCATTACTGAATTTCCACTAACCTGTTTTCAGGGCGTCCTCTGGTTCTGCAGAAGCTTTGGTGAATATATTAAGCCTCTTTCCTACTTTGAGACTTCTATAAACAAAAAAGAAAACCGATATTTAGTATTTCACAACACCTCACAACACTGCCAGATAACAAATTAAAAAAGCACAAAATATTTTCATGAACTAACAGATCTCTGGAGACAAAAAAAAATTTAAAAGATAGTGACTCTCACTAAATCTTCAGGCTTTTAATCAGAGAAAGTGTCTATGACTTTATTATTCGTCTGTAACAGAGCTTCTCAAAACATTTCCGTGTGAAAGAACAAGCATAAATCAAGCACTGTATTTGCAGTCAATTTTAACTGGAATATTTGGGAATCTGAACAAAGGTAAACAGTATCAAACCACAGTACTTAAGTGATTTTACAAAGTTGCAACTATCTGAAGACTTGGGTTTTTCCCTTAAAAAAAATATTGCACAATTCAGGAACGGAAAAGGCAATAGCTAAATCAAGTAATTCCTGCTTTATGACATAAATAGCCCTTCTGGAAGATTACACAGCCACCTTCTCTGCCCTACGGCAAAGAGTCAGACTATATCTCTATGGAGTACTTTCAATAGCATCACCCTGATGCTCTCTCTTCTGAATATAAACACATTTCACTCTATTTTCAGTCACATCTATTATTACCATAATTCCATTATTCCAATAAATACCATTATTCAAAAAAAAAAAGATTAATTAAAAATGCAAAAGTTCAACAAGTAATCAAATTTTTATGAATTAAAACAAAAACCAATGCCTTTAGAATCAATTATGCTTTTAATCATACCATCTTTCAGGTTTCCACTGAAATTCTAACAGTTCCTACATTTTGTTATATTCACTGTTACCCTGGCAAGATTTACTCTTTCTGACCCTAAAAATCTACCCTTCTGAATTTACTGGAGATTTCTAATGGTCTCAACTACTTCTGCAAACCTGCTCTTGTCATATTACTTTTTAGTGATGAAACTACCCTGGATCTATTTCAGCAAAGAGCGATCCAGTTACAGAGCCTTAAAAGAATGTTGATTTAGGATTATATTTTCCTATCTGTGTGTAACTCCCAACAGCACTGGCCAAAGATACGTGCATGTCTTGGAAGAACATTTGTTTTAAAATTACAAGTTTAAGTTACTATAAAGCAACATCACTCATTTCATTTTAATGTACTAACTTGACTTAAACTTAGGTATTCTTCCTAACCCATTCTTTTCCTACTAAGTGAATTCATTATATTATCAGATACGCAGCAGGGAACTAAGGCCTGAAACTGGACACAGTTTACTCATTATAGGAATTTAAAAAACTATTTTAAGGTGCTGTTTCTGAAGTTATATACCAAGTACAGTTGCACTACACACAGCATACTGAACACCTGCTCACCCATAAACTCATGCTTTTCTTTTCCTTTGTTACCCAAATTCTGTCTTCACCATGATCTATCTAAACACAAATGATTCCCTCAATTTCCAGGCCCTTACCCTGCAAAGGGGATTCATTTGAAAAGTAAATTAATGACAAGAGAAGGTAATCTTACTAAAAACTTCTAGAGAAACAATACACTGAGAAGGAATGCAATGAAGAGCTGCCATGGGAAAATGGAAAAGCTGCAGGCAAGAAAGCACAGCTTACAGGAGTAAACCAAAAATGTAAGAGCAGTCCTTAATTCGCTGAAAACAGAGTGGCCACATAATGCAGTAGCAAAATAAAGTTAAGCAATATCCTGAAATCACATGTAAATTATAAAGTTAATTTCATAGATAATTATAACAACACAGATAATAAAAAATCGATTACAGAATGAGGTGGCAACAAATAAATAAAAAATAAATAAATAGACCAACTTTAATATCTCTTTAAAATCCAAACAGAATGGATGAAAGTTTTCTAAACACAGATATCAAGTTTTCCACATGAGGAAAGCAAGCTTTCAAGGTCTCCATTGAAAGTGACATAAAATTGTATTATGCATAGGCAAGAATAATTTAAACTAGTTAAGCACAATTAGATTTCAGCACCATATACTTTTAATTATCTAAAATGCAGTATTAAAAAAATGCACCTTATTTAATCAGCTGGTTGCCATTAAATACCTTGTTCTCACAATTTATTTCAATGCTAACAGTGCTTTTCTTGAAAAATACTTAAGCAATTTCTTTAAGCTGTGAAGTATTGCAACATGAATATGTACAAGTAAACTTAAAATATTATCCACTAGAAATTGCATGCCTTCTATTGGAAGCGAACACAGCAAAAATACCTTCTGGAGTCAACAAACTGAGCTGATGATCTTTCAGGCCTTATTCTTTGACCATCCTCATCCAACTGCAAGGAAATGCGGCGGGATATCCTCACATTCCTCTGAGCTGGGGTCTGCCTTTTAATTGTCATTTCTGAAATAACGTCACTGAAATTAAAAACATGAAATGTAAAAACTCAACAAACTGACAAAGTAAGAAAGTCTGTCATATGTATTAACCAGAAACTCTATTCTCAGTTGGTTTCATAAGCTTCTATGAGATAGAATTATATATTCCTCACAAAATACATTCATCTTTTATCCATCAAACATTCAAGTCTGATGTTTTGAACAATTTGTTGCATTCTATATATGAAAAGTGCTGCTTTACAATGAGTAATTTTACGAGTGCCTTCTTTTAAATTTTTTTGTTTTTAACTAAAAAAAAAAAAAATTATATATCTGTATACCAATATTCACAGAGTGTACTAGGCATGTTTTGCTTAAGCAAATGGGGAATTTCTCTGGGTACAAGAAACAGGCTGAAATAGGGAGGCAAAAATCACCAGTTTTTTGGACAGGATCCAACACTGCCCAGGGACAGAGCTGTGCTGCTGCAGACCAAAAAGAATCTTGCCTTCACACATCAGCTGACATGGGCCAATCATGCCACCCTAATAAGTAGGTCACCTTTCCTGATCCACTGCAATCTGTTGCATTGCATAATCACATTACAGCATTAACAGACCACATCTTCCTTCGTAATTCTGGAGTGAAAACCATACGTGAAGAGCAAATGCTCTGATCTCTTCCAGCACCGTACACAGCTCGTTCTGATTGCAAAGGGCAAACCACAGCCCCCTTCTGCCCCTGCCCAGGAGCTCCCTTCACTGGCAACTCTGCTGGCTGGGAAAGGCCAAGTTGCTAACTCTTCCTCACAGCCTCCTTTCCACTCAACCACTTTCAGTCACACACAGTCATCCCAAACTGCAGCGCTCAAGTTTTAAGACATAAATATGGTCTCAAAAAATAAAAATACGCCAAGTCAAAAATACTGTGTTATCCATTTTATGAAAATGTGAATGAAATTCAAACTATGCTTTTGGCAGCTTAAGTCAAAAGAGATTTTACTGACAAGAAAGAAATACTTCTGGAAAATTATAAAAACTAATTGCCACAGAAACACAGCATGATTTCTCTTCAGTCTTAGATGTGGTTTCAAATGGCAGAACAAGAATAGCATAGCTCTTCTTGTACCTACTCTGAAATAAAGGCATCTGAAAACAAGTTTTAAATATTTTCATTTTAATTTTAAATAAAAAGCAATCTCAGATTAGCTGCATATCTTACATTAGAAATTACTTTATGAAGCAGCTACTGGCATTAGTAAGCTGGTGTTGGGCCAGAGGCTTGACACACTTTTGAGGGTCAAAGGGACATAATTCCTAAGGTCAGCCACACACAGTCCAGCCCAACAGCTTGACTCAGCTGTGACCTAAAAGGCTGGTATGTTCCCGTGCTTCAGGGCAGTCAGGATTGCTCAGAGAAGCTCTGTTCCCTGACTTACTTGCAGTTTTGCACTGTAGATGTGGAAAGACTACACAACCAAGCTATCAGAACACACAGTCAATGGCATCATGATCCTCACCAGGAAATCCTAATGTCACCCCCATCACTGATAGGTGTATGAATGTTTCTGGTAGCAAAATTCATCAGTCATTAAAAATGTACCTGTACTAACAAAAGTAAAACTACAAAGATTTTTCTAACGCCTTCTGAAATAAAAACCATCAGTTTAAGTCACACCCCAACCCCAGTATACCCATAGTGGTTAGATATTACATATTACCTCATGTTCCAGCACAATATTAAAAACTGAAGTTCCTAAATACACTTGCCTTCCAGGCATGAGAAGTGGTAGGACTTTTGTAACAAACACAGACTCTCTTTCATGATTATCAATCAATAATCATAATATTTAAAATGGAGCTTTGGATATATTCCAGCCAAAGCTCTGAATTACTTTTCTTGTTCACCCAAAATAGAAGCTCAAATTGTAGGGCTGCAGATTTTATTTTGGTGCAGCACTGTCGTGATTTCCATTGAGTGAAACTTCAACCCACAGTGAGAAAAATAAATTCCTGTATCATTAATATTTTCCTCTCCTAGTGCTTGCTATGGCAATGAGATGACTGCATACAACAGTGACCTCTGGAGGTCTTGCCACAAGCCTGGTAAAAATAATTTGTACAAAAGATCTGGACAACGTACAACTCATTGCATACTATAAATCACAATAGCGGTATTCAGCTTTTTGCAGTTCAGCACTATGTGACTCTACTGCTTGTGAAAGTACCCAAGTTTTAAATATTGTAAATAACCGAGGAATATATACTGGCTTTTAAAATGTGTCAGTATACTGAATGCAAAACTTTTCTAGAAAAAAATGGAAAGTTAAATTGCAGGTAGTCTTTTATGTCAAAAACAACTCAACATAAAATAATCATGTATGAGCAAAAGTGAATGCTTCCTAATATATTAAAAACATTTTCATGCATTTTGTGGATTGAGGTATCATGGAGCATAAATCATGCAAAATCAAGTCTGAGGGCTGCTGGGCTTGTAAAAAACATTTTTAAATACTAGTCAGAAAGCTGAAAGTACTGTATTTATCTCAAAGAACTAAGAGGTCAGTACTAACTCTAAAATGTTCCTATAATCAAGTTTTTTTGTCACGAAAATCAGCACAATCTTGAAAAGTCACCCACTGCTAAGAGCTTCTGTTACTTAACTCTTAAGGAAGAAAACTAAATCTTTTCAGCAAATGGCGGCAGGAGGAGGAGTGTATTTGCTGGGGGAAACAAGCTAGGTCACAGAGCTGCCTCAGGGAATAGAACTTGCCAACTCAGAGCACAGCAAGCCAGCCATGACATTCCAAAAAGGCTGGTTCTGGTTGAAAAAAATCCATTTTTTAAATGATAGTGCTTCATCCATAAGCATGTCATAAAATATTGTAACATCATATCTTAACCCACCAATCAAAAATATAGACGCACTATATAGCTTTTAAATTCCTGAAGAATTTAAACTCTCTTTCAAGAGAAAAAAACCCTTTTTGCTTTGACTACGGCTTCCTTAGTCACCGTCTTTCTTCCACTGCAGCCAGAGCTGGGTCAGTGCTTCAGGGAAAGTGCCATAGGTGACGAGAGAGCGAGCCTGTGATGCCAACAGGCAAACCACACCTAGACAGGAGCATGTGCACCCCAAGGAAGGGAGACAGGCACATTCCAGGTTAGCCACTGCACAGATTAGCTCAGCCAGTATCTCCATGGTCCTCCAACTTCTCAGGTACTCAAGTACATTCGAATTACAACTAAGTTGGCCAGCCCCAGCCCATGCCACTATTAAGACATTTGTGTACTCTGCCCTTCTAAAGAGCCCAGAGAGGGAACAAGCTCCCTGGTGATTAACAGTCTAATTAACATTCACCCCATATAAACAGTCCTTATATCCAAAGAACAGATATTTTGCTTAATGAAGTTATTCACTGAGCACTGTACACCCCAGGAGAGACTGAGCAATCATCTAACTCAACCTGTCTGCAAGCATCTGTCTCTTTCTTCCTTAACTTCCACTTAGGCAGACATCAGCCACAAACATCATTAGCTGTTTGCAGTACACTGATAATCATTCCAGCAGATCCTTTACTGATCCCTACAAGTAATAATACACATAACCTACAAATAATAATAGATGGGTCAAGCTCAACTCCTCGGTTGAGACAAATTCACTTTCACAGAACAAAACTACGATAAGCAGCTTGCAGTTCGCACTGTAAATAGACATAAAGAAAGGTTTCACATTCATAGTTTGGTAACAACCTGATTTTCTGTTCGGTTCAGCATTTCACCTGGATTTAATGCCTCATTTTCTGAGTAGTTATTTAAATGCTAGCTGGAAAAAAAATAGAATGAAAAATTTGTCTTTAGCCACCATCCAAAAGAGCCGTATGCACAACTGTTTGAGTTTCCAAACAAATGTTTCTCATCTGTTTGAAAGCCACACTGGAAACACAGTTAAGCCAAGAGATGAGTTTCATGCATTGACTGGAAAGTTTTGAAAGGAAGGGTGGGGCTATAAACAGAGCTGCTCTAGTTCAGCTCTGCAGAGCTGTCATGAAAATTCACCAGTCCAGACAGAACGTCTGAAACGTCTACAAATCCATCCATTGTGTGAGAATTTTGGAAGCTTGTGGCAAAAAACCCCAACCAAACTCACAAAAAGAGCTGTCGTTTTGCTAGCCTGTCCAAGAAAGCAATGATCCTGGGCACAAAAGCAATTCTGTTTCTGCAAAACCATTTTAGAAAGACGATGGCAAAATTTAGAGAGTTCGGTATAGTCAGATCAATAATGTAACTAATATTCATTAATCTCAAGGACAAACTGTCCAAAGGTATCTTTTAGGGCCATCTTTCAAACACAGAAGGCAAGTCACCTTCAGGATGACATTGCAAAATCAGAATTTCAAACATAATTGAGAAATAAATTCAATACACAGACCGTATGTTAACAGTTCCCCCCTTCTTCTGTTTATCGGTGGTTTCTTCATGTCTTCTTAGTTGTGCAAGGAGTTCTGATTCTGTCTGTTCCTTGTTGCGTGGAAGGGAAGATGCAACTGCAGAAGCAGCCTTCACCAGCTTTGGATTTAAAGGCTTGCCTCTGGAAGAAACACAACAGATACAGAAACAAAACAAAACGCCTTTAGTACTTTTTAAATGTCATTTCTGTACTGCCATTTTATACCTTAATAACTCAGAAGCTATTCAGATATTTTCCCAAAGGGGGTGGCCAGCAGGACAGGCAGGTTTGCCCCATATTGCCCTAACCATCAAATGCTGAATAACTCATACAAGCTCTTGTTCCCCAACCTGGGGAAATGGCAGCCCTGTGCCACTGCACAGCCCCTCAGACACACAGCTTGAAGACCACTGGCAGCACTGACCTGTGGGGTGATAAACATAATGTAACACACTGCAGACAGGAGCAGCTCCAAAGACTTGACTTAATTCTTAATTTGTTTTTCCTTTTTCCTCTGTTTCATTGTATTTTATCTATACAGCAGTTTCCTGTCCCATTAAAATAACTTTCCCCAGGCAGGTGCAAATGCTACCTTTCCACAGTATCACTGCAGAAAAAGGCAGCACACAGCATCACACAGTAGACAGCACACAGCACCTTTTGCCCAGATTCTCCCCTCTGTTTTACTCCAGTCTACAACTGTGAACCACACTCCCTCACAAGATTCTTTTCCACTGTTGGAAATGGCATTTGATGGTTTATTTTGTCCTAAATAATGAAAAAAAAAGTAAGGATAAAGCAGGCAAAGAAAAGTGTTACAGTGTACCGTTGGGTGTCTTCAGTAGCTCCCTGAGGCACAGAACCTTCACTGTCTGAGCCTTCCAGCTTGTTCAGGGCTTGCTTTTTCCTCTCACTGGCTTTTAATTGTTGGAGTTTCTTCCTGTAGCTCACTTCTACTTTCATATTACCAATAATGTCTAACAGCTGCTGCTTTGGTGTTTCTGCTCCATCCTCCTGCCTCTTTGATGCCCCTTCAGGTGTACTGTCTTTGGAAGCAGCAGATTTATCTTTGTCAGCAGAAAGCACGCTGCTTGTGCTGAAGAGTTCCTGTTTGCTAGATGATATACAAAGTTAGACAACAGAAGTTACAAACAGAGTCCAAGGACGAATTTTGTAAACCTACAAAAAACCCCAAAACAACAGTTACAACTGTCTAGGCCCAACTGAGTGCAACCTGAGTATGTTAAGTACACGTCAAACATGTACCTTTTGACTTCTAAGGAGGACTGGGACACCATTTCAAACTCCTACTTATTGTTTCCTCAGCCAAAATATTAAGTAAACAACTTTACACACCATTTCTTTGTGGAGAAAATACAAGAACTTAAAACTTTTAAAGTATTTCTGCATTAGGTAGCAGAGAGAGTTTGAATTTACTGGCACCTGGTATTTAAATTCATTGGTACTATAGAAAACTCACCTAAACTCTTAATATGAGTCAATAAAGAGGTCACTCCTAGCCATCTGAAAAAAGACTGTACACACACACTTAACTTCACATGTTTTTACACTTGTGGCACTACTACAGATCACATTCCCCTACTCTGCAACATGGATTCTGCTGCAAGGTAACCCAAAAACAAACAGAAAAGTTGCTTGGGTTATAGCTCCTCTGCTTAGTTTAGCACATCATTGCAAAGAAGCTGAAACTGACACAGTGCAGCTGAGGATGTGAAGCCAGGGACAGTAGGAGCCGCTCAGAATATTCTGCAACACAGACACAGCTGCATTCTCTAGAAAAACTATCATAAAATTCAAGGAACTGTTCTCTGTAACATTCCAAAATGAAGTATTTAAACCTTTACATTCACAATTGCTTACTCTGTTTAAAAATCACCCTCAAGTTAAAGAAATAAAGAAAAGAATTAAACATTTATTTTGATTCAAAATAAAAAAAATCTTCAATAGATCTTAAAACACTTCCACAAATCTGAGGGAATTGTGACATGCCTCTCCTCCTCACACACATATCTTTGGCTAAAAAAGGAAAATCTGCCCGTTTCAGTAGGCATCACACTTGGGTCCCTCTGCACTTAATAAATTCTTGGCATTAAACCCTAAATTTCAATGCTAAGAAGCAGCAGGAAAATGTAAGGAAAGCTTCAGAACCTCATTACTGGGAAAATGGTAGGAGCCCTGCTGTTTTGCACTGCACTGTTCTGCACAGGTCTTTGACAAACTCTTTTTTAGTTAATTCAGGCTGCATGCTCCTTAAAACTATGTAACCATTCAGAAATCAGAGAAACATAGAACGTTAAAGGGTTGGAAGAGACCTTGAAGATCACCTAGTCCTAACACTCCCTGCCATGGGCAGGGACACCTCCCATTAGACTGCGTCCCTCAAGGCCTTGAACACTGCCAGGGCTGGGGCATCCACAACCTCCCTGGGCAACCTGTTCCAGCATCTTACAACCCTCAAGCAAAAGTATTGCTTCCTAATACCTAACCTAAATTTCTCCTCTTTCCATTTGTACCCATTACTCCTGATATAATTTGCAGCCATACTCCTGACAGAGTCTCTCTCCAGCTTCCCTGTAGGCCCCTTCAGATACTGGAAGGTTGCTGTGAGGTGTCCATGCAGCCTTCTCCAGACTGAACAGCTGCAACTTTCTCAGCCTTATCTTTGCCTATAGCGTCAGAAAAGCACAGCAAGACAGGAAGCCTCAGGCACTTAAAGCCAGCAGTACATTGCAGTTTGCATCCCTGTTTTCCACCTACCATCCAGTTTGCCTTCTGCTGGGGAGCTTGGCCTCAGAAAGCAAACACAGCTACCAAAGAACCCGAGCTGCTTTGTACATGAGGCCATCACAGCACCGGTAGACAATATATCGAGGAGCTTTGAAATAAAAAAAATAAATAAAGGAACGCACAACCGAGCTGTCATTAAAAGCAGTTTAAAATCTTTTAGTAAAAACGAAAAAGAACTCCCAAATACTGCTCTCAGCCCGTGCTTTGGGCAGGTACAGCAACGCCCAACAGGCAGGGCCGCTCTGCTGATACAGGCTGCCTAACTACGGTCAGGTCACACCTGCGGATCGTTCACACCGCTCCAACACGGGAAGGCCGGCAAGGAAAGCAGCACGAGAAACATGTCCCACACCACTCCCCTCTACCCGACTCCATTCCCCGGTGCCCTCTCCCCACGGGTGTCACCGCCACCCAACCCCGGCAGGACAGGCGAACCCGGTCCCTCTGAAGGCCGCGCCTCGGAGCACGGCCCGGCCTCAGGGCAATGCCCGGCCAGCGCCGGCACCGCCGGCCGGGCGAGGATGTAGGGGAGGACGGTACCTGTGGGGCCTGCCGTGCGGCCGCACCGCCGCCGCCCCGAGCAGCCGCAACGCGAGGCCGCCGCCGCCGCCGCCGCCCCGCACGCGGCCCCACATCG